>JAAAYG020007920.1:0-12350 GCA_009936455.2 Tomocerus minor | reverse complement strand
CTTTACCTTGACTTTCTTTTACCCTTCACTTTTAATTATACTTTCACTAGAAATCAACCCAAGACACTTGCTACTACAATACGCTTCGTCAATTCCTCTCCTGAATCATCCTTGACTAATATTACCTACATATTTACTCTTAATTAAACTTAAATACTTGCCATTCATCCAAAGTCCTTTAATTAAACAAAATATTCCCGTGCGTTCCGTAAATCCCTATATACTTGCTATTATTGAAATACGATCTTTAGTTGACAGAAGTAATTAACTAAAGCAAAATTAAGACCTATTTCACTATGCCCATCATTTAAACTGTCAACAAAAATATTTGAAATCACCACAGAAAGATATAAAAATGTCAGGTGACTTTCAATCACCATTTAAAAAAAGTGGAATTTGGCAACAAAAAATATGGAAAACTTTAAAAAAAATCGAAAAATTCACGGATAAAGTAACAAGCTATTCTGTGTTCTCTTCCATAGACCATAAATAATCATGCCACATTTCTTCAGGAGGCGGGTCATACTATTTATTTAGTTGTTGCTTATAGGAGTTTCTTTACTTTCTTTACGTCCACAAAATATGTCTTGGATTTTATTTGGTATTTTGAGAAAGCCGAAGCATAAACTTTTAACTTGAAAAGTGTTCTTGATTTGATTATGGATCTTTGCCCAAAGTAGTAGTTTCAAGTAAAGTGTAAATGTCGAGGAGGAGGAGGACAATAGAAGTGTTCTCGGGATATAAATTCCCTTCTTGAGCATAGCAGTGTAACAAGGTCGGTGATGTCAGGCAGCTCCTTTCATGTTTTTTGGGATTTTTGTGAAATATTAGGTGGTTAGAAAAGTGTGTGCCTAGTCTATGGCCAATTTTGAATGAAGCGGTGAAAGGAAAAGTGAAAGTAGAGTAAAAGGAAGGTTATATTATTTATGCATATATGTAAAATTACGTGTGCTCAAAGTGTATGGATATAATGATGATGTAATAGGGGGAAGTAAAAGTCGCTCACACTCAGTTATACAGCACAATAGCTACAATAGGAATGTCATTACGGCTCCTTAACATCCTCCCAGCCTTAATGCATCCGCATGACGAGAAAACTCAGGAGCCGGCTATTTTTTTGTCTGACAAGCAAGCGACACTATAGAAGACTATTGCATCCGGATATCCCTATATTTTCACATAAGGGAAAAGAGGGAATGAATTTCTCTGACATGACATCCAAGAGTGAAAGGACACAATCTGCCGTCCTATCCCTGCAATATTTTCCATAGACATCTGCCGACTCTAAATTATATGCACTTATCACCACTGAAATCTAATACTATGTAAAAGTAGATGGAGAGAGGGAGAGAGAGAGAGAGAGAGAGTGGAAGTGATTTGAGAGTTTGCAAATCAATTAGGATCCCTGTCACCAACATTCACATTAGAGAGAAAAGTCTGTGCAATACAAAAACTCAAATTCACATCACTCCATCAGCCACAATTACAGCCAAACGCCCTCTTCATATACTTACAACTTTCTCTTCCCCAATTTCCATTTCAATGAAGTGCTGTCGACTCTGCATATTAAATACAGAGCACTGAGCCAACTTAACAAAATATTTCATTCCCTCTTTACTCAATTTCAAATATACAGATATACCCATAAGCACGTCTCCAAAAAGAAACTTTCAACTATGGCTAGCTGAACCTCCTTTCATCAAACTCCTATTAGTTAAACATGTGCACAAGTCAAAAATGTCAAAATTATATAACTAGGCCACGTAAGTAAATAAATGAACAAAGACCCTCTCTTTATAACATTTATCTATCGCCAATTACAGTGGGGCTCAATAAAAAATCCCACTTAGAACTTACATTTTTCACATTGTAATTATGCAGATGGAAAATCTAAAAGTTCTATTATTTACATCTCTATAATGTCATTAAAAAGCACACTACGAAATCTTAGTAGAAAATTTTTTTGTTCGGTTTTTTATAACGTTACCTTATATAAGTCATTATTATAAATTTTGGCATGATATTAACAGTCAAAATATTGCATAACACAACAGATCAAATAAACCTTCTGAAAATAATACGTTACTTAAAATATTTTTTTTAAAAGAAAAATGTCGGATGCTGCGTAATTTCCATTCAAATAAACTAATGGCTATTGAAGAGTTATATATAACGCAGTGATTAAGTATAAAGATATAGAGGAACAATATTTAATGATATAATATGAAAAGTTTACCTTGAGTTCTTTGAGGATTACTTCTGGTCGTCTGGAGGAACGCATTAGGTTTTGGTATTTGAAGATATTTTTCTAAAATCAACACAAAAGCAGATGTCTAATTAATAAAATGTCCTGAAGAAGGAATTGAAAGAAAGATGTGATCTAATTTCGTAGCATTAATGATTCCTAACATTTATAGTGATGATCATTCATATATATATAGTTAGGAAGTCAAAAAATGTGTTCAAGCATTTGTATAGCACAGGTTAATAAAGTGCGCTTTAGTTGTGTGTGATGGTGGAGGTTAAATCAGGCATGGGCTGAAAGATAAGCTCATGTCATGCGAAGAGAAAAGACAATGTTGTAAAAGTAGTTGCTAATCAATTTCCTTTTCAAGCAGTCTGTCACTGGCAGGTTTTAAAGTTTATCCTCCGTCGGCGGGAGGCAGAGAGCCGGAGATTATTAATAAAGAACCTTCAAGTGAAAGGAATAAGAAATAATGCAGATAGAGTGAAATCCAGTCAAAGAAAGCTCCAACATTTCTTTCTTTTCACAGAAATCCCTTTTATTGATTTCCAAGTCCTGCACTTGCATTAGCTCTACATATTCATTCTGTCTATATATACATATAGAGGCTATATATAGTCACATATATATATATTAGAAGGAGCACATTCTTTTTGTGGATTGGATTAGATGGACAAGTGCATGGCTACTCTCGTACGCATACTTTTCCCTATCCATCAACTCCAGTCTGGCATTCTTACTCCCATCCCTTCTCCTACAAAGATCTTGTGGGGAAGCCAAGGCATTTCGTGTCTTTAACTTCAGTTCAGCACTAGCGTATTAAAAATACAACACTGACCACACTGTAATCCTGTTAGACTCTGCACTTGAAATCATCATGTAACAGTTCCAATATACAGGGTCATTTTTTTATATTTTCCTAGATCACTTTCCCCATCACATCAAATTTCCCTTTTTTTGGGCGTGCAAGTGCTAAGTAGCTCATCGAAAGAATTTTCATGTTTTCTTCCATGAAATAAAACGTACATAATTATTTTTATCTGACTTTCACTTTCATAAAACTGTCTCTAACATGAAGTTTGGCTTCGGTACAAAACCCGTAAAATTCTTTCAGTGAACTATTTGTTACAAAAAAGATAGGATTGAATTACACTGTGAAAGAAATATTATTATTATAGGGAAAGAAAAAAGTAACCCTGTATATTGCAGTGAGAATATTAAGCTATATATAACTACAGAGTATATATATATATAATATATAGTCAATGGATATAGAGAGAGGGTTGCCGTTTATTCTCCTTGCCCCACCGTCCAATATCTCACTCACGCAGCAAAGGTACATAGATCTTAAGAAAAGAGGCAGAAAAAAAGTAAACCAGCTTTTGTATTGAAGAGAAGAGAGCGTAGGGCCTAAAGGAGCTTTAGAATAACCTTGCGGTAAGTACCTAATGTACTGTTGGGTTATGCTACAAATGCGTCTTCACTTTCCTCCAGAAAGTAAGCAGGAGTCATTTCTGAAACGACTACTGAGAGTCTGTTCAAAATAAAAGGAGGGGAAAGAAGGAGTCGGAGAAATGCATTACATAACTCCACACACTCCTATTCTCCTATAAATAATTGTAGCAATATCAAAGCTATTATAGCTATAGCCTCTAGATGTTATCTAGCCTCTCCATTTCTCGTGGCTTTCACTGCACTGGACATATTTGGTAGCCACAAGGCTCTTTAGTTGCTCGCTAGTGAAAGGAGACGGGTGTGTAGGATTCTTTATGATCCGTCCTTTGAATCCATCGTCCACTCTTCTACTTTCACTTATAAATAAAAAATGGAGCACAAGAAAATGAAAAAAAGGGACGACAGGGGCCTTTAGAGAAATACGAGGAAGCAAAAGGAACAATGGGCAACTCATATTAAGGCGCTATGCTTTGACTTTCACTGGAAAGAACAAAAAAAGGGAAAGGAAAGAGGAGAAAGGGGAAAATATCGATAAATACAACATTTTACATTCTTCAAATTCACAGGGACGTTTAGGCAATGGCTTCACACAAAAAGATAAGAGATAGTGAAAGATGCGAGATTCGTTTCGTTATTAATACTTCAATTCAGACGTGGCGCACTTAAAAGAATTACTTGGACGTTGCTGTGCAGGGAAAGGGAAGTCAACATCAGAACTTTCACTCTTTTTTATTCTGGAAGCAGAGAAATATGGCTCCTCCACTTATTTATTTCTCCTCCTCGTTATCTATTTTCTTTTTAGCAACTTCTCACGTAAAGTGTCTACGACTTCATCCTAATCGACTCAATAAAAATCCAAGAGGAAACAGACAGACACGTAGAATTACAACACAAAAACTGGCATTGATCTACTTGTAGTGTTTAGAGAGAAGGGATGAGTAGATAGATAGTTGCTCTCAAGGAGTCCACTAAATAAAATACATTCCTTCCCTTCAGCCATCATTTACTCCTCCTATTCCCAATCAATATTAATTAGCTACATTTCTTCCCTCTAAAAAAACCTTTTTCACCTACACATAAAAACACTAGCAACACTATTATCACTATAGAGTGACAGGCTGAAAGACAGACATACCACTTTCACTTTCACTCAACTAACTCCATTAAAGACTTTCCCTCACAGAAAAACCTTTGCTTTTCTCCAGGGTAATTGTCCACACAATGACACAATTTCCTTCTGTTCTTTTTTCTATGGTTAGCTTATTTATTTGTTTTCCTATGCAAATTACATCAATTGTAATAAAGTAATAACTCTAAATTAAAGTTCAGAAATTAACAAAGTAAATAGAAGAACATTATTGTGTTAAAATCTGTAGAGCAATGACAATTATTGCTCTTTATTTTGCCAAAGCCTCTTGCGCAGTTTATATTCGAAAATTAAAGAGGAAATGATATGTCAACTCTTCAGTTTGACATTCTGTAGTTTTTTGGTACGACATGACACAGAAATATTTCAAAGTATTCTGTCAATAACAAGTATACAGAATAGTTGATAGGTAACAGTAACAGGACAGGGCATGTATGACATGGATGGTTGTAACTGGATAGCACTTTGAATTCTTGCATCAAAGTAGCGAGAAAGTGAATTGAAGATGACAGGGGAGTCAAGAGCATACAAGTCGAGTCAACAGCAGTCAACTCAAGAGTTTCTCCACCCACAGTTTGACAATTCGCTCTAGTCCTCTTTAAAAGCAAACTGCAATGAATAGTCCATTCCTTTTTCCCTACCCTGCCTGCCTGCCCTGTCGCATTTCCAGTCAGTGGAGCAAGGCTCATCTGTAAATAAAACGAGTGGGTGGGCTACAATAATTCCTCTTCATAATTCTCTAGGGCTGGCCTTGTCAATGCAAACATTTATTTATTGTTAGTTTAATGCAATTAATAAATAGATCAGTACATATTTTTTTCTTTTCTGCATTTTCCATGAATTTACACACAATAATAATTGATATCTTCTATATATAAATGAATGATTGTTGATTGTGTATACACCTGGGTTAACGCATTTTCTTAAACAGTTGTATAAGTGATACTAGAATCTTTATAGAGCATTGTTCAAATTACGATATAAATCTGTAGGTAACATTAATTGAATCTATTCTCTTGCTAAACCCTGGACTTCTATAACGCTATCTAAAATATTTGTTATTACATTTTTATATTTTAGAAAGTATAAATAATTACTGGCATGATGAGCAAACAAAATGATTAAGTGTATTGTAAATTGTAGCATTCTGTAATAAATGAGTCTTGATTCCTGAATCCCTGATTCAAGAGTTAACTTTTTTTATCCCCATTCCCCGTCAAGGTACAAATACAAAAGGAACGTGGGAGACTGTCAGATTGTGCATTCGATAGAACTATATATTTTTAAATCACATTTTAATGTAAATTGCATGTTAACTGTAAGTATATATTATATATATATATATATATATATATATATGAATTCAAATGTAAGTCTGTGCATTCAAATGTTCTTATTCACAAAATCAGAAGTTGATAGTAAAGAATTAGAGGGATGCTGCTGCGACGGAGGACATGCATGGAATGAGATACGAAGGCAAGGACTACTCCACCTTTGCTATTATGTTCGCTAGAAATCCCACATCTTTCTTCAATGTGAACTGATCTGTAATGACTTAATGACTATACATGGCATTTATGTATCTACATCTGACTCAACTAACCTATCTTTTCAATTCTTCAACAGTGCATTCTTCAGGAAAGAAAATATAGAAAAAATACCATCATCCCAACCATTTTCCAGCATATTATTCAAATTGTATTCATGACATGTCTATATACAAAGTACATAGAGCACAAAAAATTTGCGTATTTAACCAAAACGACTCTCTGCTCTACATCTACATCTTCCAAGCACTGTTTCTGTATTAAAAATAAAATAGAATGAATAAATATACTCTAAATGTGAGCTCAGGACGAAATACTTAGTAAAATAAACAGAAAGTCGTGGAGATTGAACACATTTACATTTCAATGCCTGAAATCTACGCCTGAAATCACTGCGATCCTATTACTTTTACATTATTCATTATTACATGGTTGTAACAGGCCATGTCAGCATTTCATACACATTTAGAAATACACTATCCCTGGCACGCAATCTGCCAATTCATTAATTCCACCATTTCTACTATTTTACGACGATAAGTGTTTCCTATAGATAAACAATTAATTGCTGGTGCTAGCCGTACACTATTTCTCCTGATATTTAATTCCAGAAATTCCAAAAAATAGTGAACTAGTTTAGATTGATGCTGATTGCCCCAAAATCTAAGAGGCACTATTCACCCAGTGAACCTACTTGAAACAGAAGAACAGTAACTGCAACTGTAATGATGTAATGTGAAAGTAAAGGATTGCAATAATATTTAGGATAGGATAGTACGTGTTTATATTAGAGATATCATAAGGATGGGGTTGTGCAGAAAAATGCCAATGAAGTTTCATTCCATGTGGAAGGCCAAACGGAAGAAAGTGCGTTCGTGAGTTGAATAAAAGAGTAAACGGCTGTAGTAGGAATGGAGTGGCACAACTTCCTCTTCCACTCCTTTCTCGATCTATCTAACACAGAGCAGTAATGCCACATATTTATTAGTGTTGGTTGACTCCAATATATATGAACCATGTGCTTAAAGCCTAAATCCTTCTTTTAAAACCCTGAGCTAATAATATTTAGTCCTAATATTTAGTTTAAATCCAGGTTAGCCATTAAATTATTGATAACGAAAAAGAATCTGTGCAAAAGCACTCTGAAATGTTCAGTTTGTGATTATTGTGATGAGCCCAGAAAGATATCTCAATAATTCATTAATTAGTACGTGGAATCCATCTGCATGAAATTACTCCTGTTAGCTTCTAATTAGTGAGTACAGATGAGCTCTCCAAATATCAGTTACCAATTTTTTTACGCACTGTTTTGGGTACCTACACGAAAGTTTCTATCCTTTTCACCAGAAACATTTGGATGTGCTATTTAGGAACTAAAAGTTGAAATGGCAAATGATATGTGGCTATATATGTGGCTATATATATTATATTATGACTGTAGTATGTATTTATATTGAGAGATATATAATGGAGTAATCACTGGCATGACTTTTTCTCCTCTCATTTTTTAGCATTTAAGTATCGGCGAATGTAAGAAAGAAAGAGATTGAGGCTTAGCTAAGGAGACAAGAGGGAGAGCTAAAGCTTGTAAATGTAATGGGAGAAGATGAAAAGAAAGCTTAGCTCCGTTCGCCACAATAGAATGAAGGTAGTTACATTGTACGGGGGAATGATCTATATGAGCTATATGATCCTAAACCTCCAAATCAACCTATAGCAGACGGCTCTCCACTTTCAACGTGCAACTCACCTTCTTCTTGGCCAAGAACTATGTTCTCTGTTAGTTTCTCCTGATATTTGCTTTAGCGCTAAGTCTATAGCCGCAGGATCTCTTCATTTTAACGCAGAATATCTCAAAGTAGCTGAACATTTTCTAAAGAGCTTTCAACCACTTTTATTTCTTCTCTGCACTATGTCAGACGTTGGAGCTGCAAGATAGCTCCACTTTCCTATGTCACGTAAGGAGATTTCAGAGATACTAACTATCCTATGATTTCACATCCGATCAATCCAACACAAACCACACACTTAACACCCTTCCCACCCTCCCCAAATCCCAATTACTTTCTTCACTCACTCTAATTTATCAAGCTGAACTCACTACAAATGTAAATCTCGCAATCACAATAATCACACATTGCACTCCTCATCCTCACATCACAAATATCAACAGATATGCTAAAAACGCTTAAACCACAACCACATTGCTAAAATCCTCTTTCCAAATATAATAATAACCTCTCTACTTTACTTTAATGTCGACTGTCTCTTTTGTCCTCGTACAAAACCTTTTCACATCCACAATAACAAAATAACCAGCAGCTTCAAAACTTTCCTTCCAGCTCAACAGTCCATTTATTAAAGAACATTTTTTAAAGAATTATCTCACTCCATTTACAACTTACAGTGTACTATGGATCTGATAATCTGACTCGCAGAATAAAGTATTATATACTAGTAATAGACCCGTCCTTCGGACCAAGGAATCAAACAACATTGTAGTAACAAAAATTTCAAAATTTTGGAAAAAAAATTACATTGAAAAATTGGCCAAAAAATTAGCTTTTTTATGAGTTATCTTCGGGTATTCTACAATGAGGGATTCTGCAAAAAAGGGTTGGTCGCAAAAGAAAGCAAAGAAATTCAATTATATAAAGGGAATTCTTTCAATCCTTTCTAATAAATTAAGAATTAGTGAAAATCTTACCTTCCAAATTATAGAATGGTACCACTGGTCACGGACGTAAGCATTGGAACCCTGTAACAGAAAACATAAGCAGTCAGAACCTGTGAGAAATATGAAAAATGAAATGAAATGACTAGAGTTTTATCTAGCTACACTATAGCATAGTTTAGCAAAGTACAAGAGAATTTTTGTAGTAAAACTTGTAACAGATATTTATTTTCCGTCCACATTAGTTTGATCAAATAATGTATATCTAGTAAATGATTAAAATGAATGATTCATGCTTGTAATTGGAATGAATGCTATATATCACTTTTTTGATAGTTCTTCTTTTATAGGAAGTAAATAATTTTTCATGTTGAGAAAAAAGTATTTTTGGAGTTGTGTGTGAGTAGCCTCCTGTGAGAGTAGTTTACATAAAGTCTATAATAATAAGTGGCAGATTACTTGTGTAGCATTATGGTAGTTGGGAGAATGATAAATTATAGGGAGAGAGACAGAGAGTGATAAGGAGAAATCCGATGGCATGGCACAGAGTGGAAATAAAAAGTAATAGAGCATCAACAAAGAGTTTCTGTGCAAACTTCAGTTGAATAGTTAACTATTTTCCCTGGCTGTCTATTTATCTGAGATGGGATAGGAAGAAGAGCTCATCAAATATTCCATGCACTTTTAATGGGACGCACTAAGGTGGATGGATGTGAAGAGCGGCGTCAGTAGAATGGGAAGTCAAATAATCTCCCTCATATCACTCACTATAGATCATGTGAAATGGAACATATGATTGTCCCACTAGGGAGAAAACAACTTTCACCTTCCTCTCTCCGCTAAACTCATCGTGCAAATCATAAGCTGTGTCAGCTCAGCCAGGTCAACATGTACAGCCCACAACTTTCTCTATTTTTATGACTCGCTAACCCTGGACATTAGAAACAATCATTCTAACTATATTCATAGGTACTCATCTCTAGCTACGATGCAGTAGCACCTACTAATAGTTTTTGGGGACTGAAGATATTATTGATGATAAATGGAAATTGAAAATAGGCTATAAATGTCTGGCAATCCCCTCCTTTCCATAAAAATATCTGTACAATTTAATTTTAGTGGAAACTAAAATCCTTTTCTATCCAATTATTTACAGAGTCTCCCTGATGAAAAAGCCTCTGCTGTGACATATGTAGGAGTTGCATGCAGAAGAGTAGACACTGCACTACCGACACTCGCGACTCTCATCCCATCTTGACTTATTTTATAGCCAGAAATATTTCTCCCTCTCACTCAACTCAAAGAATTTCACTCTTTCCTTTGCCTAGTGGAAGTTGTCGACAGGAACTATGTACACTACAATTCTGTTTTAGGGCCGAAAGGAAGAATTCAGTTCAGAGCGATTGCCCACCATTCCCCGCTCCACACCCGCCTAAAATATACCAGCAATATATTACACCTAATATCCTATCCGCTCTCTACCCTCTTTCTTTCAACCAAATCTAATGCAAGTCAGCCCAGGACAGAAACTAATCCAAATCCAGGGAGTGCACAGCATTCATTGTCGCAGAGAGAGAGAGAGAGAGAGAGAGAAGAGTGAAGACGGAGACACGGTGCGACATTTAAGATAAAAAGACTGAATGAATGAACACGAGGCCTCCTCTCACATTATTGCCATGGACGGAATGAGATGGATGGATTCGAGTGCCAGCGAATGGAATGAGATAGAATAGTTACATTCAATTGCCCAACTTCACTTCACCTGACAAAGTCCATTGCAGCCGTGCCAATGCTACAGCCGCATTGTTCTAACTCTGACATCTATTTTACTCTGCATACTCCCCACCGTATCATCACAAAAGATCTGCTCTTCCACAATTTCCAACGGAAGACACCAGAAATTAAATACCTATGTCACTACATTCCTTTTCAATCAGAAAACAGACATTGGGCTAAATTAATCTTCTTCAATTGCATAATGCCTGCAATATGTACAACTATAACGCATAACTATAATCCCATTAATCCCCCTCTTAATTCTCAAGTAGCAAGTCTATCTATAAGTATCTAGTTATCGTGTCGAGTGAAGCTCTAATACTTTCAAGCACTGCTCATCCTGCACTTATTTTACCTAGTTAAATAATATAAATTCCACTAATTCTACCTGTCATTTTAAATTCGAACAGGTATATAGAATGATGATTGGATGACTTCAGCTTTAACTATCATTTATTAAACTTTATCGAAAATTCTTAAATTATGATTAGTGTAGATTTCTAGTTGAAAATGAAAATAAATAGTAATAATAATAAGCTCAGAAGTCGTAGAAGAGATGTAAAAGGGAATGCATAAATACTTGAGATTTTCATCGGTTCCGCAATAGTTGGTGAGTTAAAAATAGTTTGTAGGGAGGGAAGGTAGTCTCTGCCTTTAGGTAAACATAATTATAAAGATGAGAGGAATTTGGGTTAATAGTGTGGAATTTAGAGAGGTAGGTAGGGAGTTGTTGCGAGGGAAGAGAGAGGCAGCAGTTAATTTAAATGGCAATTGGAAACTATCAGTGAACTGTGCTTTGCTCTCAATTGAACAAAATGATGAGATTCTGCAATGGATTTGTGTGTGTGCTCGGATATTGACGTTCACATCTCTACTGTAGCACAGACAGTGCATTAGAACTATTAGAAGTTTGGCTGTGTGAGAGGAGAGCGCAGTCTGAGAAGACAGACTCTTGAAAACAGAGAATCTCGTCAGGGGAAGTCAAGGAAGAAAAGGGAAATTAATTGGGTCCGATACAATCCTCGGCTCACAACTTAGTTTCCCTTCTTTCTTTCTCCTCCTCCCGCTCCCCTATCAATCCTTCCTAAGAGTTCCGAGACACAGCTACTTAGGATACTCTCGCACATTACTTATATAGTAGACCATATTATTTAGTATAGTATATAGCCTATAGGCACTTGGAAATTATATGAATTGACTCTAGCCAACCTCTGCTCACTAATACTCAGACTACTACAATCATTCAACTATTTTTGCCATCACTATAGACATTACTCAGGATGACATTCTTCCTCCAACTTGCATACAAATATTATTTCATTCCATTTACGACCTTTTCTAATTACACAGCATCCAGTTACTCTCCATTATGTCATTAGCACAAATCCAACGACTGTAACTCTTTTAACATCTTATTCCTTGCATACACAAAATACTTATAAATCCGAAAACGTTAATTTTGTTTCCGATTAGCTACTGTCTTGTTTCTAATGTCTAATGTACAGT
>JAAAYG020007909.1:0-16082 GCA_009936455.2 Tomocerus minor | reverse complement strand
AGATACACAAGCATAAATAAATTATATTAATATAACATAATTGCTCAGCTTTGCAATTAATTAGCTAATTCCACACAGAATATACGGCATTAATAATTGTTAATATCTTTAATCGGTACATATAGATTTAAATGTTCTAAGCCAGCAATTCCTCCGTATACTATTGAACACTACAGTTTACAGTTCAAGAATAATAACTTTTGGCCCATTGTAATTATGGATGTTAATAATATGTTAAATATTTATGTAGATTTGGCATACCAGGACCAACTGTTGTTCACTAAACTAGTATCCTAAAATAATCTGTTGTTCCAAGATTTTTTTTACAATAATCAATAATATGTATTCATAGCATGAATTTCTGTATTTTGAATATAATGGATTGCTATTGACTAAAATCTGGACAGTACATAGCTAAAGAAGCACTAATAGTCACTTTTCCTTTTGTATCTATGCATGCATCATCAGCATGTGAAATCATTCACGTCTAGTATGCAGGCACATATGTATGGAGAGTGTGGACCATATACTCAAATGATTTATACATGAATTAAACATTGAATGCAAACAACCGAATGTAATTCAGCCCACTAACATTTTATTCATCCATGTCAAAAGCAGAACACTCAATCGGGTATATGACGATACATAAGCATTTTTCTATTGTAAATATTGTAATGCTCTGACAGTCTTTGAGATAGATACATATATTTAAACTACATAAAAACAAGTGCCAGAAAATGGCCTTCTTTAATGCAAAAATGAAGTGAAAAGCATACGACGCAAATTCTAAATTGGAATTATCACAGCGGACGTACATAACCTTTCAATGACAGCCGTTATGCGATAGCCTAAATATTAAGGAGCTTTAGATATCTACTTGACAAATTATCTCAAGATATGTCTCACCGTATTTATTTGTATTTGCATTAAAACTTCTCACTGATATCCAATAGGCAAAAGAAAGTTTGTGCATTGTTTTGGGTTCCAAAGGAAGAAAAATGTATTTCGATATGATATGAAAAATGAGATTATGATCAAAAAAGTCAAAGGGGTTTTACAAAGGTTAATTTCGGTAGACATGCTGAATCTACATCGATAAAGGGCAACGGCATACAGCATTCGCAAAATTACTCATAAATAAATCATTAAATAAATCATGTACCATGCACAAAAGTGAGCCATGTTAGGGAATTTGGTTTTCATATTATCGCATCGTGTCAAAGAGTGCCGTACTGCGTTCTACTTCCTTTGAATTAATAAAAGCGGTTTAAGAAAAAGGTAGAAACGTATAAAGTTTGAAAGCCTTATCATCAATTTTCACCGCAATTTAGGAACATCGTTATTTTTCCACAATATCAAAGGGTAAACAAAAATTTCTTTGTGGTTTTCCTATGAATTCACAAATGACTATAATTATTAGCGTATGTGTTTATTGAGACTGGTGATTTGCTGAATGCTATCATTAATAATTCAATGATACTTTCCAATGGCAATTTCATCAATTTTTGTGCAATAAGGATTACCCCAAATGAATTCCATACAGTTTCTTTTAATTGGTTGATATAGATGGTAATCAGCTACCCGTGGAATAACTTTCACCGCTGGGCTATCTTTTTTATTTACTTATATTATCTGACATTATCACGAAATGAATAGTAACAGAAACATTTCAGCTGGAAATCAGTGGCCTAATTATTTTACTAAGGATGTTTATTCGTACAGCAGTTGAGATAATTAGTTTCGTAGAAACAGAAGGTAAGCATCTAGTTTCAATTAACTTTTGATATTACTCTTTGATAAATTATGGTATTGTGCTAAGTTAGGAAATTGGTGTAGCAGAAGCTCTTATCAACTAATGCAAAATTACGTGAGTTATGGAGAGGGAAGTGAGAATTTGCTTTTGCATTCCTCTTGAAAAGCATGAATAAAGAAAGCTGGCAGTCAAAGTAAATTCAAATTTTAGGGTGTAGTAGAAGGTTGTTACGAACGTAAAGCAAAGAAAAGTTACTGAAGCTTCCCCGTCCTATTCATGTACTTTTTCATTACTTATAAATGACAAACAAGCACAAATGGTGTGAATTATTGAAAGGAGTCACTATCTCCTTTGGATCTCTTCTTCGGCAAAGTCTATAAGCAAAGAGAAGCCAGCAAAAACTAAATAAACATGAAATGCAGAATTTGAAAATAGGGAAGGAAGACGCGTAGTAGCATGGAGAAGATACGAGACAGATATATACAAAATAAACAGAAAAGGTCGAAAATAGATTGACGTAGCTAGTTGCTTATGCTATGCATATACTTAGGGCGGACGAGAGATTGACACAAAGGTAGTATCAAATGTATTGATATGATATAAATGGGGACGTGCCTACTAAAAAGGCTTCTCCTATCCTATTTACCAAAAGGATATATTTAGAATTCTGATATTATGGTTGACTCCTAAGCGACTTTAGTGTGGAGGGAGCTGTTTAACATAGAGCGTCTATCTGTCACAGGATTTCTGATGTTTGCTTTGATTCTGTCTGTTCCGACTTTGTATTTGCAAGAAATTTGGTTCCTTTTTGCCAGGAGCTTCGACTAAGAACTGACAAAGGAAATATGGCGTATACCAGCTTATTTGCATGTACACTTCAGAGTTTAGTAATCTCTTCAGCTTTTTCAGGAACAGTTGAAACACCAGACGCATAAACGTAAGTATATAGTACTATAGGTGTTCAACAGATATACTTATATGTACTCGATGTCCATGCAGATAATATTTAAGTCATTCCATCCGGAGATTGCAGTAGTTCCCAGTGATAGTAAAAAGAAACATGCGAGGAAATAAATTTTCTTGTCTGAAATGGAAAAGCCTGTGCCTAGATAAGCAGACTGACTTCATAAAGCTCCAGTCCTGACCCTGGTCAATGAATTCTAACTTGTTTTGCAACCTCCTATTCATTTAATGTGTAAAACTGCAAATAGCTTCAAACCCCACAATGTACTTGCATTATTTGAAAGGCCAATATATCAGTAGCCTTTGAAAATGGTCACAACAAAAGACGTAGACTACTATTAACAAGTCACTGTATGCTAATGTGTAACTTTACTTCGAAGTTACAAAGCTCAACTTACTAGCAACATAAATATCATGCTCTTGTCAAATAAACAAGGAAAAAAATTCTGAAGGGATTCGTGTTTTCTATCTGGCTAGTGTGTGTGTGACTTCACAGTGGCAGGAGGAACGTTTGCACATGAATAGGTAACATTTGTAAGCGACATGTCATGTAAAAGAATCAACATTTTCTGAATATAATAATGCAAACAAGGCTATAGATCTGTACATTTGTGGTGGGAAGTGGGACAAAAGAGAAAAGCATATGGGCTGAATGCATAGGGAGCTGATAGGATTTTTCTCTTTTGCTTTCTCTCTTTTTGTCAGATTTAGTATGCATAGAATAGAACAAGTCCTTGGGCAAAGGGGAGAAAAAGGGAGATCGAGCCTTGAAATGTAATTTGAGGTGATGTGATGCAATACATTGTGCCACACCAAGGAGAACGTTACCAAATAGACAAACGCTCCTGAGAAGATACCTACAATACGATTAGATTGGATAGTTGGGATGCAAAGAGTGTTGAGAAAGGAGCAGGAAAAGGGCTGTGTATGTTTTTCTTTTGAGATCACCTCAGATCAGAGGATATTGATGTCTGCCAACAGACAGAGCTCCTATCTCTCTCTCTCTCTCTCTCTCTCTAGACGAGATGAGCTGAGCATTAGAGAA
Organism: Tomocerus minor; assembly: GCA_009936455.2. Classification (NCBI taxonomy): domain Eukaryota; kingdom Metazoa; phylum Arthropoda; class Collembola; order Entomobryomorpha; family Tomoceridae; genus Tomocerus; species Tomocerus minor. The sequence continues at coordinate 12,318 of JAAAYG020007909.1, read as the reverse complement.
ATCATCAGTGACCTGAAATGGATATTTGAACTTCATGAAATCTTATATGGTACAATATGTGGCTAGTGAAGGCATGCAACGCTAAACGCACACATGCTAAACCGCATTTGCTTTCCTTTCCCTCTGGGTTAGTGCTACGATATTAACTTCTCCGGTTACAATGCTCTAGCATTAACACGAAAGCACAGCCTTTTGCTAAATCTATAAAAACAGAAATCGATTCTACATTTATATAAGGTAAATTAGAGAGAGGCACAAGCAAGGCTTTAATTAATTCTTACATAAGCTAAGAATAAAATGAAATAAGGGCACCTTATGTCTAAGAAATATAGCAAATCGTCCAAATGTACTTTATATACGTATGAAATAAAGATTAATTCTCTTGTCACAAAGGGCTTTGAGTATATAGGTCAGGAATGGTTATTGAATATTATAAGATAATCTATAATGAATGGAGGTTATCTTAATGCGAGTTTGATTAGTTAGGAGAATTGAATATAAAGCTTACCATTGAGGACATGGACGATTATACTGTGAGGTGCAGCGTTGGAAGGATTGCAGGAATATCGACCCGAGTCCGTGGACCTTGCTTGTTGAATAAGAAGATAGGAAGTGGTCGTCTCGCCTTTCTCGGTAAGAACACTCACACCGCCCCGAGGAGAGTTGTAACTTATTATCTATCAAGTTCAGAAAATAAAAGTTACTCCTCTGTCACCACAATCCCAACAACAAAGTTAAAAACATTAGCTTTATCTCTTCTAAGCGTTATTAATGTAGTGCTTTGCACACGAGTGAGATAATTCCCACTCAAAACCCATTTCTCCCTAAAGTAGAGTTATCTGAAATCTGGACTGCGTCTGTGTATTAAGCTATTTAAACATGATTTGGCACAGATACAGAAGTAGAGGCTACGTATTAGTTATGTATGCGACGGAGCATTGGTACATTATCATGTAACAATTCGGTCTAGTCCACTTGTGCGTTGTACCTCTGTGTTGACACTAATTTAGTTTAGCCTACTAAGTAGCTAGACAATAATGGCTCCTACTTACTTACTATTAGTCTTGTCTACCTGGAACACGTAGCTCACAATAAATACAAGGCTCGCTCCTACCTACTAATAAATATTTGTGTTCGTAGATTTGAGTCGGAGAGTCACACAGAAGGCCATCCGCATCCTCAGCTCTATAGCTGTCTGTAGAGACGGAATGGAGCTATAGGCACATTTAGTGTCACAGTCACACTAACTGTTATTCCCCTCCTCCTGGTGGTCTCATCAACTTTAATTCCATGCCCTCATTTCAACTTCCGCCGTCCGTCGCGAGTCGTGTCCTGCACTACAAAATGTCGTGTCCTGTTTCACTCTATCTTAAAGTAGCTTAAAGAGCCCGAGTCAAGTCCATTCGATGTTCGTATCGTAGCTCACTGAGCCAACAGCTCTAGCTCACGTACTGCGTATAGTCACAGGCACCACTCACTCCTCTGAATGCAATGCCACTAGGAGTATTAGGATTGCATTCTGCAAGATATAAGTAAGTGCATGCGAAAACATTGTATACACTATTTACGTATAATGGATCCGTAGTCACATATTGAACTGAATGGGGAAAGCTATACTTTTGTCAACTAATGTTGTCGCAGAGGATATCTTGGTCACGTAGAGCGTGTGCCGGACGAACAACCCTCTAATCATTAGCCGGCGTAACTCAACCAAAAATACAAGCAACATAGCAAAGCACAGTCTGTTTTATCGGCTCTGCCCCAGTTTCCATGTATGTACACTCAACTCAATTCCATGTATCTTTGGACTCCATATATCTACAGAATCTATATAGGTAGTCTTATTGTTAGACCTATATCTATCTAGTTGAAAATAGTGTAGGGCATTAAAAAGAGACTTTCCCTCCTATCAGAGACATATAGTATGTGAGAGTTCTAACTAAAAATCCTTTTTCCGGCACTGGCAGGAGCGGCATTCGTCTTTCTGTCTTTTTTTCTTGACTGAAAAGCCACAAAGGATATAATTACAACAGAGGAACTAGCTGTGCTGTGTGTCTGTATAGATTGAACCCATGCGTATACAGGAGAGAGGAACATAGGTTCATTTGAGCATAGTTAGTAAGAGTAGGAGCAGCTTGGTCAAATAATCACATGAACTTAACGGGCTAAATGGAAGAGTCGTTAATGGGCCTGATGATAGACGACGTTGCTTTCTATCAGTAATTAATAGCTATTGACGATTCGTATCTTTAATTATTCTCAGAAATAGACGTCCATTAGAATGGCGAGAGAGAGAGAGGAGTGTTGAGCCTCGCACAAAATATTTTCGTCAGATGGAGAGGAGTGTGAGTTAAAGCGTAGTTGCACAGCAGCGTTCATTGACTTTGACTTGGCAGACAATGCTTTGTCGCCTTTTGCTTTCCTTTTGCTTCGCTTTCGATTTATTACATTTTTTCTGTCCGTGAAGGAGACGAGCAAATATAAAAGAGTTAGTCAGAGAGAGAAAGAGTGAATTGAACAAAAACTCAAATACGTCTTAGGGAAAGAGAGTGACGGAGTCGGAGAATGAAATGGCAGGAATAACAAAGCATGTTAGTACACATATGACATGTACAGATCCGTGTCGACATCCCTCTCCCATTGTTCTATGTACTACTCACTGTTCTACATAGTCAGATCTCATGTGATAATGCACAATGAGTGCATACATGTGTAAACTACATACTTTTATTAGCTAAAACTTTCTGTGCCACAATAGGCATCTTTGTACTCGTCATACGCTTTTTAACACAGGCTCTAAATGCTACAACTTTCTCCTACGACACTTTCACACGGAGGAGAAAGCATTTCTCTCACATCCCATTTCATTCAAGTGCTTTTCCCCTATCCATAGGTACTCTTTGGGTGGCATGAGCTAAACAAAGCACCTACTGTTCTTGCACAGCCTAAATACATTTTCGCCCCTACCTAACATATTATTTCATATCTAATACACAACAGGAACATTAGCAAAAGGAGAGAGATAACATAATTCCTTCTACATAGTACAACTCCCACTTACACACTTCGTTTACCATACATAATGTACCTACATACATTCCCTACTCCTAAAACATGGCTAAGATTAAATATCAGACAGTGTGTAGTCACACTAGAAGTTAGGACATTTCATCAAAAAATATTATGACGTAGCTACTGAGACATCATAATAGTTTTTATGTTCACACCTCCGAGTTACACAAAGTTCCAGTTTAAAATTTCAACAATCCCCGGCCTTAATATTGATAGATGGGCGGAAATGATATTCAAAGGACCGTTAAGAGTGTGCAGAGTCAAGGGAAGTGTGTTTTGCAAGGTAGACCGCAAACCGAAGACAGTTATAGGTAATTACCACATGAATACTAGCTACTAGAATTTTTAGCGTTCTTGCACCTCCACAAAAGAGAGTGTGGCCAGGCCAACCTGTATAGGGGAAAGGAATGCGGGAGGGAAAGTCGAATGTCGTTTGTAAGGGAATGGGCTCCGTCGCTTCTATACACAGTGCATGGCAATATGCATATGCAAAGGAGAGTCGTAATGGCTAATGGCACTGTTTTCCCTTCACATCCCTTTTTGCCAAGTACAGTCATAAGGAGCAAATGATGCACTTACTGAAAACCACAACACCTGCTTTGTTTATGAATCGAGTAGCTGTCATTAGCTCTGAGAAGTTGAGCCGCGGCTCTTGAATGTTTCATTTACCGCCCGATTGCCGAATTAATTATAAAAATACGCTCCACTGGGAAATCTAGCATAAACTGGGAAGGAAGGCCCTTATTCTCCGTATGTACATCTCACTCGCTCCTCGGCTAAACTCTCTTTTTCACACAATTATTCCACTTTCACATTTGCTTCCTCTTTTCACGGAAACACTTTCACCACAGCTAAACTTCAGATAAGATAGACACTTAGATACAAAGTTGCAGATACAAAAGCTATGAATGCACTGCATTTGATAACAGTACAGAGATACTATCAGGCAAGTGAGAAATTCTCTATACATTGGTGCAATATCCTAAGTAAAGGTATGTCTACTTTCTCTATAGATTTCTTTCTTCTTGTGTAAATATTAGTATGAGTCATGGATATATGTGGGATAAATGGATATAGTTAAAATGTAGAGTAGAAATGAAAGAGAGTGGTATAGTGTAGAGAGAGACGTAAGTAAGTCAGCTAATAGTATGATCTTCCTTGGCTCTGCCTCTCTTGATACTTTACTTAAACTAAATTTTTGACTAGAAAGTTTTCTCTTGTATAATTTAGCACTAAAGGCCTTGCCTCCAGCGTATCTCTGCTCCTCCGTAGATAAGAAGCAGAGGAGTCATAAACAAAAGTTGATATGTGCTTCCTACAGATGAAATAGTTAGCTCTAGCTTCCTATTACTATATTGACTTCTTTATTCACTCACGTCACATCAGACAACGCAGAAGGAAAGTCTAAAGTTTTAGTGTTGGAATAAAGGAGAGGGAAAGTATCTATGCGCTCTCTCATATTATTCTTACCTTTTACTTTCCCTTTCTCCCAATTTCAAACAGAATATGTTAATATATTTGTCTGTGTGCAAACATAGGATTTGGATGGAGGGCTGAGCTACTTATTACTGCTATCTAGTGCACTGCTCCTCTCTACAGCACGTGGCTTCTTCTTGATGCTGTTATAATGCCTGTTGTGTGTGATATGTCTGTATGTATGCATCGTTATTTCTGTGTATGTGTGTTTATACATTTTATCTGGAGTCAAGTGAGGGAGAGTCAAGTCTGAACTGAAGGCCGACAGTCTGTAGTAGTGGAACGTAAAAGGAAGTTAAGTAAGGGGAAGCTTGTAAGGGAAATGTGGCTCTAAGTGGCATTAAAACTTGTTCAACTTTTCCAACAAATTCTTCTGGAAATGATTAAATGAGGCTGTGGACTGCAGAGAGGAGTCTAAGGAGAGAGAAATGCTATCTTCTTGACGTCCTCAAGAGTAATGCTCAAATGTACACATTTATAGTTGATGATGGGAAAGAGAGAAGGGAAAGCGGGCAATGAAATAAGCCAAAAATGAGCTGTTATTACATCACGGCACATCAGACACTCTACGGCAAAGGCTGAGCAGGCGGAAGTCTCTCACATTCCATTCTTAATTTTCTTAGCAAAACATCCGAACATTCATCCGCTTCGCTTTCTAAGTCAACTTACTCATCCTTTGTAATAATTCTTCCGAGACTTTCTTCACAACTAATTCTCAGGTTCCTTTGGTCGTAGGCATACAAAAAAACGGAGTGGGAGTACTTGAATACTTTCTCCATGCTGCTAAGCATATTTTACATATTAATTTAATCATATGGAAAATATACTAATGTGTACGTAGGTAGCCTTTGAAATTCCACTGTGGCATGCTCTACTAAAAAGGCTCCCACGTACCTACTTTCCCTCCTTTTCGTGCCTGCTATGTCTATATGCATCTGCAGTTGAGAGAAAAGAGGATTTTATGCCGTATTCCATTGCGTCAATGCTCAGAGAACAATTTCTTTGTAGAAAAGACGATTAATAAGAGTAAAGTAAAAGGAGAAGCCAATGGTTTGACTTGTTTCGTAGTGAGAGTGAGTGATGCAATATATTATTAAATTAAATTCAAGAAGTTCTCTTCTGTTAACAACACTTACGACATTCTTGCCAGGGTTGATGGTGAAAAGTAGGAGTAGTCGTAGATATGCACGTCCAAAACTACGAAATGAGCTCTTGTTCACATTCTATCATGCATATACTCACTCATAAAAACATACGAACATTGCATTATTGTAGTACCTATAAGAAAACAAAGTTAGTTCAAACACTAACAAAGTAAAGAGGTACCTCGAGGAAAAACTCCCAAGAACTACTTAGTACAGCGGAGAAGAAGAAGATGGATACACCTATATATCTATTATTTGTAGGTTTCCAGCAACGAGTGGCAGGGAGAGCTGCCTAACTGACGCTAGTTAAAGAATAGCGCTAGAACCAGAGTCTACGAAGGTAGAGACATGTTTGTGTGTTGGGGAAAACAAACTTTTGAGAAAAACAAACAAATCTTGGCCTGACGTTTGAAACCCATTTTTCGAAAGTTTGCGAGAAAGTGGATCGGTTTGGCACGGTTTCCTTTGCTTTAGTTTAACTATACTGATAGATTGCCAGTGGGATGCATTGCAACTGTGAAATCAAGTCGGGCCGAGTCAACTGAATTGAAGTCACAGTCGAGCAAGCGACCAAGACAAGACAATTCTCTGGTGGACTCTATTCTACCTTTGTGCCTACTCAGTCACCACCACATCTGTTATATTCTCTCGTGCTGAACTGAAGCGAAAGTGGAGGCAAGGCACAAGACGCTCTCTCGGCATTCAACCGTTTTATTGATTTGTGAACAATTCATCTTTAGCCTGTTGCCATCCATTTCGGCTCCTTTCAAAGCACTTGCTACTGAAGATACACAAATTCCTTTCCCAACTCCTTGCATAGTAAGCAAGCATACGAGGAGAAGGGAAACTAAGGTAACTCACTTACGCCATTATACTTCTCAATAGAAAGGAATTCATCTGGAGAAAGTTGGACTTTCTCTTACAATTGCGACGCTCTCGACTTTATGGTAGCTTGGAGAAAGGGAGAGAGAGAGAGCGGAGAGGAAGGAAGAGAAAGTGATGAAAGTCAGACGAGTCGAGTTCGAGTCGACTGAGTTGAGAGGATAACGTTCAGAGTTCAATTCAGTTCAGCTCCAAGTTCACTCCCACCGGAGTAGATACACTACACCTCCAGCTGTCATTTACTTACGCAGAGATGAATGTTGAGTGACTCTCAAAGAACTCCAGAACAGACGGGATTTAATGAGTTGACTCCAGCCCCGAGTCCTTGTCGGCGATTTTAAGAAAAGAATCAAATGATTTACTCAAACTCCTACTGTGAAAATAACTCTCAGAAATACAATAACAATTAATTCCTCCCTCCGTTCCTCTTCACTTCAAAGCTCCTCCACTTAAATCACTTTTACCTTTACATAATCATCTGCACGCCAGGCTCTTTCTCTCTAATAAATAAATTTATATCTCTCACATCCCTCCACTCGCTCACTCCTTGTCCTATCCTCAATCCTCACTCACTTCACATCTTTATTATTTTCCACGCGCTACATAGCAAATAAATCACACTGCCATGCCATGTCGTGTCTCCCCTAATTTCTCCTCTCATGTCTTTTCTCTCACTTCAGCCTGTTGTTATTCGATTAGATTCTGCCAAAGATTTTTTTCGACCGTTCCTGTCTCAGCATAATATATCTGTATTACCCATCATTTCTAGATCACAAATCTATTGTAACTTTTTCATCATCAGCAACAACGCGTTCCTTATGTCCTACATTATTTCCAAATTCCCAACTCTGCTACTCCTATTAGGAACAACTCTCAAGTTCAAAGCAAAAGGAAACTTGTTCAAACGAAAAGCCAAGGACGAAGTCTCTCCCGGCCTCTCTCTCTCACTTTCTATATATACAATATACATTACTTAATATACTATTTTGTATCTCGGGATGTAGTAAAAAGACAAACTATCATCTGTGCACCAGTTGGATGGAAATCTATCCATCTTCCATTAGGGTGGATGGAGTTTGCCAAAGTTTTTCAGAGACATTTCAATTTACGTTCTTAAAATCTGGAGCATGGAATTTTCTGGTTATAGTGAGTATATGTATAGTAGTTATATAATATCCTATAGTTTCTCCTTGTCTCTTATTCACTGCCTATATCACTGGATAGTGATGCTAACGATAAGTACGCATAGGTTTTACTGTGAGTAAAGTTGTTCGTTAGACTGACAGAAGGGAGTTGAAGATTCCCAAGAGAACGGTCTAGGCGCCAAATGATCTTCTGTAATTACTCAACAGCAGAGGAGATGGAGAGTAGTGCAGTAAGTGCAAGTAGGTATCTCCGTTTTTCGCTTCAATAACATAAAGTAATGTAGCTGAGGAATTTTCTCTAGGACAAGGGAAGGGAAAAGCGTCACAAACAATTGCGGCCAGCCTACCACTTCCTCCAAATTGTGTATACATCTGAAATTCGGAGGATTGACATTCTCCGCTGTCCTATTTTCTTGTGAATGCGTTTCTCGACTAATATTCGCGAGAAAAGCGTCGTTCGAACGAAATTCCCTTTCATTTATTTCCATTGATCTCCTTTGCAGCTGTTTCAGTTTAAAGAGAAAACTGGGTGACTCTCTCTCTCTCTCACTATCTCATTGTCGCCGTGAGCCGTGAGTGGGGAAATAGTGAGTCATGCCATTAAAATTTACATACAATATCCATCTTTTAATAAGGCTAAAACTTTTTCTGCCTATTGCTAAAGTTTTTTGGCATGAGGCTTAGGGATGAAAGAACGTAAAGTGAAAACAAGACACAAGGCAAAACGCAACGCAAGCCATGAGTCAAGTCACTCGCATTTTAACTCATCAGTCACAGATTCTTATCACGAGTCCGTTGCCATACGCCTTAAGTCACATACCTATAGAATCCAGCGGAAAAAAAGTATTTATAACAGTAGGAAAGGAACAAAGTTCGTATAAGTCTGCTAAAGATACTGTTAGCCGGTGATATATGAATTGTATAAAACACAGTCGACAGAGTGTTGGATGTAGTTTTTCACTTTACGTTACTTTCTCTCAACTCACTTTCCCTTATCTCACATCGTACTTAGGAAGTCGATGGAAGACGAAATTCCCTTCTATATCCTGCAAAGCAATTTTCATTGCCTCCTATAGCTCCCAATCCCGTCTACCTCTATAGCTACTACATATCCACGCTTCCAGAAAAAACTCCAGAACAGACTGAGCTGGAGTGCTCTGGTTTTCTCTCCTACCGTCTGCAATGGTTCAGTTTGGACTGTGTTCCCTCGCTTTCCTCCTTCTATGTACGATGTATGTGGTGAGATGCTAAAAGCGATACAAGACACGATGGGTTTTCGGCGAGCGAGGAAAAGGGAGTTTGCTACACAACGAACAAGCGAGAGTCAGGGAAGTGGTTGCAAAAAATCTCCGCGCGATGCGAGTGAAATATCGACCCGACTTTTCGCATTCAGTGTTTCAAATCATTCGGAGGAAGTGGTACACTGTCATTTATGACCATTATATTTCAGGATGCCAAACTGGGAATACATAGTTATGGGAGTGGAGAGGAAACCGAAAGGGGGATCAAGTACTCCACACACATTATGTATATGTATTCATTTGATTCTGACTTGACGCTCCTCTCCCTCTGCTCCTCTCTCTATCTCCAGCCCAACGGAGTTGCATACATAACATACATACATATCTAATCTCCACACGCTCCCTCCTCTCCACCAGTACACAACTCTTGCATTATGGGCACGCATGCATGCATACATAGATGTATGCACACTCACTCTGCTAAATAAACTGCCGAGCACTATTCCCTACTTTCTTTTTATGAAATTCGCTCTTGTCCCTTGATTTACTTTCTCGCGTGGAAACAAACTAAGAATTTTATGTAACTTTCCCTTTTGAATGAAAAACGAGTGTTTACAGCATCCCATGCACCAACATTTCCCGTCTCTCCTGTATTAGCTACATTTAAAAATGGAATACACACATAAATATACCCATAAACTTTCTCCTTGTAAACAATGACCTCCTTTTTTACAAATTCAATCAATAGCACATTACACACACGACTTACAATGCCTGCATCTTTTGTTTAAACCCAAAGACAAAGTCCAACATCCAACAGACTATTGTTATGAGAAAAAAAAAGCAAATCCACAAACAAACAAAAAAGTGATTTCCTTTACGACCCTTTAGTGATGTTTTAACTTCTTAGTTTTTACTGTAAGCTATTGCTAATGGTTAGACTGTGACTATGTTGAAAGGTTTTCCTTCTTCCATGTCACAATTTACAAAAGAAATGAAAAAAATTAACTAGAGCTCCGTAAAGGGATGCCAAGGGAAGAAATGAAATCCTAGCGTCTGGCCTGCCTGCTACATGTCTTTGGTTTAGGACATCATACTTTTTCTATCAGAAATTCTACTGTCATGATATATAACAGGGATAATATATATTTGTATGTAAGAGGGATTCATTTCGGACATATAAGTCCTAAAACTAATATCCCCTGTTGTAATGCATGAATGAAGGGAAAGGTAATGTAGAGTCGGAGAAAGTCCACATTGCTTAACCGACGAGCTATCGAATGTAGTCAGAGTAAAGCTTATTGGATCCATGGCCATGTCACGGCATGCCAAATGCAACTTGTGTACGTACATAATATCTTACAAGGAACTAAGAGTGCCAGCGTATTTGTCAACTATCGATTCATGCAGGATACAAAAGACAGGTCATAATTCACGAAGGCAGCAGAAAGTGAGGAAGAGAATGGAGGAGAAAGCGAGCGTGGAGTCATGTAAACTATGAGTGCACAGATATAAAAGCTTTATAGACAGTAGGAAGGGACGTACGACTTTCTCCGTGGCCAGAAAGGGAGAGAGAGAGCAGAGAAAGTTCCCGTGTTCAGACTTTCCCTTCTACTTCCTTTATATCGCATATATCTTGGCTACCTTCACTATTAAGCCCCTAGTCTATCTATCAACATGTAGGAATCTCCTTTAGCCATATATTTATCCTTACTTAATACGTATACTCAGCCATGTAACAATCTCGCTTAATTCAAGAGCACACACTATATTCCAGATTATCAGGGCTGATAAAATAGAGCTCTCTGTGTATATCTATCAACGGATAGGGCTATAAAGAGAGGAAGCCTTTAAACAGGCCATAATGTAAGGACATTGCCACTTGGAACACACCACTACAGAGAAAGGTGGGCTTGGTTCCCTAGAGAAAAGATGTATAGATATAACTTTCTTTTTGCGCATAATAGAAGGAAGGAATAGAAAAGTCTTCGTCTCTTAACGACATGTCGCCTTAAATTAAACGCTTGACTAAGTCTTGGATTTTTTATTCTTATTTGCACTTCCTGGAAGAGAGAGCCAAAGGATGCAAAGATATAAAAAGAAAGTCTATCTACATCTCCCCTCGAAGGAAAAAACTTTTCTCTCTCTCTACTGTTACTTATGCTACTTATGTTATGTTTTCTCGGATTTTGTATAATACGGTCATAGGTATATTTGATTGGATGCTAATGCCTTCGCTTGGAGTGTAATAGCATGGCAGAGGAAAACTAGCTGTGTGCATCCCATTTTGAACTAAATAGTGACAGTAGTGCAAATAAGTATAATATTTATAGGAGAGATGTCTGTTGTAACGGAGAGTTCTTGGAATGTGTGATGTTGAGGGGGGAAGGCAGAGTGTAAGTAAGTAGTAGTGTGACATTAGTAAAGTATCTTTGTATGATATGGCTAGGAGGAAGACACTATTATCCATCGTGTACAGTTTAAAGAAGAAGCCTTTTCCCAGAATTGCCTTAGCATGGCTCGTATTGCATTTTGCATATCTGTAGTAGTTTGGTGAGTGTACCTACGGCAGTTGACTTCCCTTGCCCATGCATTACATTAGAGGAGTGGAGTGGAAGTATTTAGAAGAGTATGGCATGCCAGGACAGAATACTATTAGAGATAGCAGTGGTCCATGTGTAGGAAGTTAAATTGCGATGGCGCAATGCAGTTGCTCCGTGTCTCCGTGAATTTGCGAGTTTACTCATAATTAATTCCTCGCCTCTCCTTATGGAAATTGAGAGGGAAGTGAGAGAAGCGAGCCATTGGGTTCACGTAATGGAGTGGAGAACAGCTCATGATCCATTATTATTATTTCACAGAGCTGAAGTGAAGAGAACGGAATTCCTTCCTTTTCTCTACAATTTGATTTACTAATAGTCAGTAGGAGGAAGGACTGCGTTTGATTTTCATGAACGGATCACTTCACTGCACACGGCACAGGATTAGAGATCAACCCTTGCAATACTCACCTACTCTATCAGAGAACATAGGTCTAGCTACCTAACTTTATACAGTCGACATGTGTTAGTGTCTGTACATGCGACACGACAACTAAATACAATTAACTATAGCCAATGTACATGTATAATGCATTATGGTGTGTAGGAGTAGTAGAATTGCAGCAGACGAGAGATGAGATAAATACCTAGCAGTTGGAAAGTGGATAAACTTAACGAGATAAGCAAGGCACCGAGCTCCGTCCGCCAGATCCGTTTCGCCAATGGAAATTTGTACTTGGATAGACTTGAATAGAATATTCCTTTGGCATGTACTAAATCAAAGTTTACTCTTTACAAATCTGTCTTGTAGGTATTA
>JAAAYG020007898.1:0-24166 GCA_009936455.2 Tomocerus minor | reverse complement strand
TTTACTCCATTGATTATAGAAATCAGAGATTGGCATTGCACATGCATATCCAATTCTTAAATTATCTCAAATGCAAATGAATCAATTTTTCAATAGTTAAAATGAATTATCATAGAAAGCAATTCCTGCCCAATAGTTTTTTATCCAATTATGATTTATTTGAAAATTGTTCCTCAGTTAGCTGGATAAGTCAGCTCTAATTTCAAAGAAAAATTATAAAATGCTCTATTACAACACAGTTTTCTCAATTATCTACTTTACATATTCTGTCTGAATCTGAATTCTATCCTACGATATTTTCATGTTGACTTTTTGTTTGATCTTTGCAGATTTTTAATTAATCATTTGTAATACCGGATAAGCTACAAAAATGCCTTTCGACCCAAACACCACTCCTACAGTAGTGATCTTAGTTGACGTGGATTGCTTCGAGGTCCAACTGTGGCAGAAGAAGTTACGGCCGAAAACGACTGGACAAACACCAACTGTAACTGCCAATGAAAGTGGAATGTAAGGAAGCTGCCATTAATAAAATACAGGAATAAAGGCTGAGATTCTTTTTATATTGATTTATTTTTATATTTCTAGGATGACATCAATTAACTATGCTGCCAAAAAGCTTGGGGTTCGACGTGGACAGATGAGCTTGAATCAAGCCAGACAAATGTGTCCAGAACTTCAAGTAATTACAATTCCAAATCGCTTTGGAAAACCAGACACGAGAGAGCCTCGACTTGCCAGTTATCAACTTTACAAAGTAGTAAAAGAATTTTGTCAAGGCTTACACGAAGTTATCTTACGCTACGACTCAAAAGATGAATTTTTCATCGATGTGACAAAAGAAGTAGCTAAAAGATTGAAGACAGGTCAACGAGTGCCCACGTACCAAGATATACGAGAACTTCCTGATCGTACATTCATAAATCATCACCATTACCGTCTTCCGAAATCACAAGAAAAATTTAGTTTCAGAGTACATCAAGTACTTGCAAAATCCACAAGACCGGATCATATGTCCGAAGCGGGACTGATTCATGGAGCAGTTATTGCCAATCAATTAATTAATATTCTTAAGAAAGAAACGAGCTACCAGTGTTCGGCTGGCATTGGCCATAACAAATTGACTGCAAAATTGGCTTGTAGCATGAATAAACCTGCAGGAATCACAATAATGCCTTTGCACGGGGTCACAAGGGCTTCTAAATATATATCCATAGGCAGTATTCCGGGTTTAGGAGGAGGAAAGGGTAATATCATCATGAATACTTTCAAGATTAGAACTATGTACGAATTATCACTCATCCCGCCACAACAATTAATGAATATACGCGAAATTGGAGCACAAGGCCCGTATTTGCATTCTTTAGCATTAGGAATCGACTGTTTTCCAGTAGAGGAAAAAATTATGTCAAAAGAAATAACATGTGGGAAATCTTTCAAAGGTTAGCAACTTTTGATTTTTTACAAGCTAATTGATTGCCCATGAATGATAACACGAAGTGATCTATCATTCAATGTATTATGTATTTACCCTGACGATCTATATATATTTAACATACGTATAACAATTCATCTATGGATTTAAATTATCAGCATCAAGCATGATGAATTAATGAATATAATTATTCTTGTATTTTGTAGGTAAACGTAGAATCGAATCTCAGGGAGACGTAACGAAGCATCTCTTCCTCCTTTGCGAGGAAATAATGGAAAGATTGGAGGAAGAGCTTGACAGAAATTCCCGCGCACCGATCGGGTTTCGCCTCGAGGTAAAAGGCTGCAAACCAAACTCACGTAATCGGGATTGGCATCTCAATACTCTCCTTGGAGAAAGTTTCGATGTTGCTCCAGATTGCACACTAGAATCTCATGACTTATTTGATAAGTTGAAAGCTTTGTATGTAAGCAACAGCAGCAATGTCGAAAATAATTTCGCTAATATTGTCAGCTTGAATATCATAGCAAAGTTTCCTTCCGATACTTAAAGAAATCGTCCAAAATCTTGTAATAAAAATCAATAAAGACTTCGACCAATGAACTTTAATTTTCAAAAGCGTGTGCAGCTATTAATTAGTGTGTCTAAAAGGGATGTCTTCATTTACTATGTAGAATAGCATGTTTAAATAAATCTGCATTTGCATAGTTTCTTGCTTATTTATAGAAAATCGCTTGTATTACTAACAATACACTGAGAAAGTTTTTCAATTTACATTCGTCCGAATTCTTTTATTCATACAACAATAATTTTGTGATTTGCACCTTGCACAGTGGAAAGGTGGGTTATGTAAGGTTGACATCTTTAATTAGTATACTTGGTAGAATATCATTAGGGAAAGGTACATCATATTATTATCTTTACTCTTTCGTAATGTCTTCAAAGAATAATTATTAGTCAATTTTCTGGAAAGTGTCATCCAAGTCAATGTCATACAAATGTTGATAGTACCTTATCTATTTATGTATACAGGGTTCTATTACATTTCCAGACAGGTAAATGCCCTTCTGTGGATCTTCGCTTCACTTCACATTGCATTCTCTACGGAACTCAAGGACAAGAACATATCAAAGTCTTGCATTCTTCATTAGAAAAGCATTCCCTAAAACGAAGTTGCATTCAAGCTTCAAATGCAACACAAAAAAGTCTTACCTGTCAGTCTGAAACGAGTGGCTTGTATAGATAGTACAGTATTTATAGCATTACTAGGCCAGATATTCTGTCATTATTCCTAACATTCCTTAATAGTAGAGTAGACTATTGTGTTAGAAAGTTTGAACTAGAACTGAAAAGAACCATTTGTCTGTCTCTTCTGATCAAAAGTAGTTTTGCTTTGTTTTACAATGCCAGAATACAAATTAATTTATTTTGACATTCGTGCACTTGCTGAACCAATTCGGTGGCTCTTTGTGGTAGCTGGTGTTCCGTTTCAAGATGAGCGCATAAAATTTGAAGACTGGGGCAAAGTAAAGTCTGGTATGTTGCACAGAAGTTCATTTGCCTTAAAGATTCCTCTACTATTTGAGCAATAAAAGAAAATTCGATTTCCAGTTCGATTCTTCGAAATCATGCAATTTCACCTACAATCCCCATTCTTTGTAATGTTTGCAAATGAGAGCTGTTTGTATGCATCCCATCCCAAGTAGAAACGAGTAGCTTTTCTCTTGTCAATTCATGCAAAACAATATGAATTATTAACAGATGAACGAATGAATCGTTGATTTTAAGATGTGTGACAAGAATTTGAATGTCTTCTTTCTGTAGGTATCGGTTGGGGAAAAATTCCAGTTCTTATCGTCGATGGAAAAGAGTTAACCCAAGCTGTAGCCATTGAAAGATATCTGGCCAAACAATTTAATCTGATCCCCTCAGATGACTTTGAAGCTGCAAGAGCCGACGAAGTCGTAGAAGCTGTCCAGGATATTGTAAATGGTAAGTCAACGTTTATTTAGCAATTCAATACCTTTAAAAATCTAATTGTTAATCATTTTTTAACGTTCTATATATAAAAATAGATTGTTCTTTTAAAATAAACTTATAAATCTAGTAGGTATGTAAAGAGGTATGTATTGGTTATTTGACTTGATCGACTTTTGATTCTACCAATTGTTAGTTTGGAGACCATTTGCACTGGAGAAGGATGAGGCAAAGAAGGCGGAGAAGAAAAAAGCTATCAACGAAGGATTTGCTGGCACGTTTTTTCAGAAAATTAACGATACGATCGCTTCAAATGGAAATGGATACATTGCAGGAGGGAAGTTATCGTGGGCAGACCTCGTCGTTGTTAATTACATTGACATCTTTAATGATACTCTGATTGATGACCTTTACGTAACCTATCCAGCTTTAAAGATATTGAAAGACAATGTTTTTGACATTCCTGAAATCAAAGAATGGATTTCCAAGAGGGGGGATTCTATTCTGTGAAACATTACCGTTCTTTTCTCAAGGATGTTCTTAAGATCTTCATCAGTTCAATATGATTCTCCAGTTTGAACCTCATTCTTTCATATAAATCTCCTAATCCCATTAAACTTTCGCACAATGTATTCGCACATCCTACCTAAAATTGATTATTGCAGGAAACTATATCGTAGTCACAATGCTTCATGTGTAACAATTGGTATTAATTATATATTATGGATATGGGTATTTTCATATTTACAAAAATATTAAACCTTTTTCGAAATGTTCCGATTAATCTATTTGTAAAATTGAATTTGGTTGTATAAACTAAAAAACAAATGCATGAACATAATATATATAGACACGACACATGACATATAATATAGGCATGAACTTTCATATAAATGATAAACATGGCAGGTACATCTACTTGATAAGTTCATTCGATTTAGTGATGGAGTTCAGACTTTGGTCTGAAGCCCCGTGCACTTTCATCTTTCCCTACTAATAACCTTATAAAACCACATTAAATGATAAATTGACATAGCCCACTTCGGTATAGGTGGGTTGGTGGGTAAACAACTCTTCTGGAACAAACACAAGTGCTGCTTGATGTTTTAACTTGTGTGTAGCAGAAATGTCGTCTCACCTTGAATATCTGCATTGAATTGCTCTATCTTATCTACAGTTGTATACGCCTATGCGATATATGGGCTCTCTAATTTTTACGCTAATAATATGAGACAGTTGTGAACAAGGAAAATATACACAAGTTCCACAGATATTGCATACGATAAAACACCCAGAAGCACAATCCTTTTATATCTGCACATCAAATCAATTACATTTTACATAAGCAACTTGTGAAACTACATAAAATACAATGAACTTAGTCAATAAATTTTATTCTTCCACTGGGTGCTCGCGATACATTTGCGTTTAGCATATTCCAACTACTGTGTTAAGAATATCACGAGCTGAATAGCGTCATTTATTATATTAATCGATTTACTTCTACTGCTACTATCAAGACGAAAATTCGAAACGAAAATCGTTAAATCGTTATATCAGAAAATAAAATAAAATGCCTGAATACACGTTGACGTACTTTAATGTCAGAGCCATGGCAGAACCAATTAGGTTCTTATTTGCTTTGGCCGAAGTCCCTTACGAAGATCATCGTTTGACTTTCGAGGAGTGGCATTCCAATCCAACTCTTAAAGCAAGTAAGTCGAATTTCTAACAAATGTAGCAATTTATTTCAAGAAAACCAAAAGAAAAAGAAACTATGGAGTGAACGATAAAAGAGATTAACAAGCATGTTACTATTCCTAATTGTATTTATGGTACTTGCAATAATGAAACATTGAGGAATGAATCCCACTGTAAGAAATTTTAATGTTCAATAAAGTTGTAATACTATAATAGCTTATGGATATGGAAAGCTTCCTATACTGAAAATTGACGGAAAGGTGGAAATATGTCAATCTGGTGCCATTGGACGTTATTTGGCCCATAAATTTGGATTTGCTGGTTCCAACCCATTGGAGTTTGCTTATGGAGACGAAATTATTGACACCATCGGTGATATCTCCAGTTGTAAGAATCTTATTTTCTATCAATTCTATCACGTAGTTATGAAAATAATGATAGATGTAAGTAAATCAGTCGATCTAACCTACATGCTCTTGAAACCAGCATAAATATTAGACATATATCTTAAATATATGATTTGCATAAGTTGCTTCGTTTCTTTATTTATTCTTAGATAAGAGATAATTAATGCTGTAATGTTTGATTCATTGATATTGTAATGGAATAGTATGGAGACCGTATATGTGGATGAAAGACGAAACACAAAAAGCAGAAGCCAAGAAGACAATTCTGGGATTAATTGAGAAATGCCTCACGAAGTTCAGTAGCCGTATTGAAGAAAATAAGGGCAGTAAATTCTTAATTGGTCAAACTGTCACATTAGCTGACCTCTGGACAGCAAGTTACGTAGAAATATGGGCTGACACTGTTGACTCTACAATTTACGATAGATTCCCTACAATTAAGAAACACAGGGAGAACATATTTGCCATTCCCCAGATTGCCAAATGGGTGGCTAAACGTCCAACTACTGTAGCATGATAAAATAGTAACCTATAAACGTATTTATTTAAAGAATTAAAGTTTTCCGTTCATTTAAATACAAAAAATACCTTTGTTCTATAATAAATTTATGCAACCCTTCATTTTCATTGAATATTACATGCATTTCTATTCACATGTACTTCAAGTACTCCTGTTTTTAAGTGGAATGTTATCTGTGTGTTTTAAATACGTATCAAAGAGTTATCTGTGACGAAGATCAATATTGTGAAATCCCAAAAAGTAGATTTAGAAGTTTAACAGAAGTCAGATCACATCTTTCCCTCATATCATTCTATACAACGATATTTCATGCTGTGCATCATGGACAAAATAAAGCGGCTACATATGTTTTGGTAGTTGAAGAGCTTAGATAAAATCGTGAGGAAATAACCTAATCTCTTTGCTCTCTTTCAAATATTAACTATAATTGGGGTCCTCATTACTGTCAGAACATTTCATATATATTATAATAAATACGTCAAAGTTATTATAATTATAATATTATACAACTTAAGCGTATAGCTAAGCAAGCAGTACAATATTTTTAAGCGTCCAATTAGATTCTATATATTTCTATTTTACAACTAAGCAGATTACATATTGGTACATAAAGTTCAAAGCAATTCTTTAATCTCTCTATCAGTTTATACGAGCTATATTATAACGTAAACGCAAATTGTCAAGAACTTAAATATTAACATCATCCAATCATGGCAAACATCAGAGTATTACTTTCTGCATTACGTAATGCAAGAGATTTATTTCGTCCCTCTGTCATCATTAACTGTCCAGTAACAAATCATAATCGGAAAATATCCATAAGCGCTTATAAAATGGCACAAGTAAGTTTCATACAATTAAAATTAAACCTAGGCGAAAATATTCATGAATTTTACAATTTACATATTGTTTTTATGGTTTTCTCATTTTTAGCCTCGTTTCAAATTGACTTACTTTGATCTGAAAGGTAGTTAACATGGAAAACTCCGCCGACAATAGAATAGCCAACTCTTACACAATTTGCGTTTTACAAGGACATGGTTAAATGGATTTAATTTTTTTCACAAATGTCGATTTTTAAAGTCCATTTGACGTTTTTATCGCTTTCGTTATTTTGCACTTATTAACATACAGGTTCCATGTGTTCATGATGGTCTCCTTAACTTTAAGTTTTAAACACGTATTAAAATAATATCTAAAGAACGCATCCTTGTAACATGGGTAAACAGGTGCCATTCATTGTCGGCGGATTTTAAATTATTGAAATGGATAAATAAGCTTTGGGGGAGCCGATAAGATGGCAATTCATTATAGCTGGAGAACCATTTGAAGATGATAGGATTCCAAGGGCTCTCTGGGATGAACAATTCAAACCTAGTAAGATCTTCTTGTTTTATGACATTTCCATACACGAACTAGTTATTATTAATAATAATAATGATAATTATTATTATTACCAATTTAGAAACTGGATGGGGTAGAGTTCCTGTTCTTACAGACACTGTCGAAGGTCAAGAATTGACCCAAGCAGGTGCTATCGGAAGATTTTTAGCTAAACGTTTCAATCAACTTCCGGATACAGATTGGCAAAATGCTCGTTGTGACGAAATCGTAGACGCTCTACAAGATCTGAGAATCTGTATGTACCTATATAATATTTTTTCTTGATTTGACAATTAATACATTTCACTCTTTTATCCGTCCATTTTAACGTCTTCCTGGTGTTGTTTCAGTGTGGAGGTTTTGGCTTCGCGCCCCGAATGCCGAAGAAAAGGCAAAACATGAGAAAACTTTGCTTGAAAAGGATTTTCCTAATTACTTATCAAAGATGAATGACTTTGTAGAGAAAAATGGAGGAAGTGGATTTGCTGTTGGAAATAAACTGACATGGGCGGATTTGTTCTTGGGTAAAATTAATAAAATTCATTGTTAAATGTTAGCTTGTAAGAGTTAATTCATCCAATCAAAAGCTAGAAAAGGGTAACTAATTTAGTTTTTCCATGCTATAGCTAACTTTCTCGAAATTTGGACGGACAGTCATGGTTCACAGCTTCTGGATGATTTTCCAGCACTAAGGAAGCAGAAGGAAACTGTTTTCAATATTCCAAAGATTAAGGAGTGGGTTGCAAAAAGACCCAAAACAGTTGTATGAGAAAAATGCTCATTCTCCATGTCAAGTGTCAATCAAAATTGAACCACAATTTATCCTGTCCATACTATGCCTTATATCTTGCTCATCTGTACAGTAAACTAGAACTAGGTACTATTTAGACACTCTGCAACAGTATAAAAAATTAAATAAAAATGTATTTTCGGGTTAATATTAATTCTGCTGCATTAACCTCGATCAGTGATCATTTTGATCTGCATAATTCGCTGTACGTACCTCCATCAAACATCAAAAACAGATTTTCCTACGAGGACAGTAAACGAGACTCAACGAATAATATAAATAAAACAAATTACGCATTGGTCAGTCTAATTTTTAGATTTCCTTCTTAAAACTGAATATAAAACTACATATTCTTGCATGCATATTTTTATTTCGAATAAATCATCACGACATTTCCAGTGCTAGTACCATGAATTATTTCATAAAATATTCTGTTGCTTTTATTTTTCAAAACTGTATAAATAAACAGTATTATAATGTAATTGATATTATACAGTACCTACAGGTAATGTAAATTTCGACGATTTCGGTAAAAATTGTTTAAAGATTTCATGTTTGTTTACTGACACTACGAAGCGAGCCGATGAGGCGAAATAATTTAATTATAATTTAGTAAAACAATGTCATTATTAAGTTTCAGCGGTAGAGGCTCCGAGTTAATTTACATAGTCTGGCTGTGTGGTCGATTGCGTTTAGAGCCTATTCGGGCTTTCCGTCTAGGCAAGACAAAGTAGCATAATTTAATTATAAATGAGCACAAAGGACTTCCTCATTTCATTATTGAAGAGAAACGACAAATTTCTATTTATACCAGTCTATCTTTATGGACTCTCTCAAATTGCTTCTCTGACAATCAGAAAATTATGGTACCTGATTTGGCTTTCTTTGCGGATTTCTTCTAATTTCTCCCACAGTTTTACTCTCGGCCCGAGTTTAGGAATGAGTTCTTTTATATCCTCTTTACTACAATGGAGCAGAGTCTGATAATCGATTTCCTGTGCTGTAAGTGTAAGAGAAGCCCCGAGATATTGAGTTTTATGTATAAAGTCATTGATATATATACTAGTATACATATAATATGCTATATATATATAATAGAGTGATGCTATACTAGAACGGGTTATATTTTATTGTTCAACTGAGCGATGTAGAGATTTAAGTTCACCTTGGAAAACTGGCAGATATTTGTCCATTTCTAATTCAAACAAAAGTTTTACTAGATTATCGTCAAGAGTTCTGAACTGGGTATCTGTGCATTGCGAATCCGCTGTAATTGCAAAAGTTATACGATATTGTTATTGGGAAATGCATAATATGTAAATTCAATACACTTAAGCATAAACCAAAAAGCTTTTCTAAAGTAAACATAATATATATCCCTGCGTATCACCATCATAGAAGGTACAATGAAAACATATGAACATTACCAAACAAAAACTAGAGAAACCAAAAATATTTCACCTAGAAGAGTACTACAAAGTCGTTCCGCAGAATTGCGTAATTTCATCGCTAAAGAGTCGTAGTTTTTTGATAAGGAGTCAATCAAGCACATGAACAGCTTTTCGTCTTTTCTGAAATAGAAAATTGAGTTTTTTTAATGAAAGAAAATAGTGGAAAAAGCAGTCACACATATGAATAAAATTATTTTACACAAAAATCATGAAAATCTCTTACGTTTTCTCTAACTCTTCTTTGAATTTATTGAGGAAAATCTCTATTTGAGCCCTTCTGTCACATTTCAGAAGTTCTTTCACTTCTGCTTTTGTATAGAATTCATTGGCAACGAAAAAGGGACAGATATCCTTAAATGCAACGTGCTGCAACAGATCGTTTTTGACTTCTTCAAGTGCTACTACCAAATAAGAACGAGGATTTGATTCCATTTTCTAGCACTCTGACAATATTTGCGTGCAGATCTGTAGAATTACTTTGCGATGAAGGAAATCTGAACAATACATATAAAATATGGCTGCTAATATTGAATTAAAGATTATACATTCCCATATATAACACATATAGATATCTACATATTTTATCTTCCTACTGATCCCCGTTGTGCATTGGCTTTACCAATTGCGATTTAGAATTCCACGAATGCTACACACAAACATAATTTGTTTATCAACCTTTCAAAGGTTGTTTTATGGCGAATTCAGATAGAATTGTTTATCTTTTGTCGCCATTACTCTTATCACAGTAGTCTCCGTTTTTTGATGATAACTTGAACAAATCCATTCAAAGCGATATACCTATACATTCTACATAGATATAATGATGACAACGATGATAAAGACTAATAAAGAGTAAAAAAGATCAAAAAGGCATATATACTATTATTATATCAACATTGGCGTTTATTCCGTTACTCATCAAGGGTTAATGTAATTAATTGAGAAGGAGATGGAACCGAAATAGTTTTATACAGAAACGGAAAAGGATTCATCATCATACAATTGCAATGATTTGTTGTAAACGAAATTATTGAATATTTGATTTTTGGATTGTACAAATAGGAGAATTCTAGATCAGTTCATTTCCGCCTTGATTTCCTCGTTGGTTAGTTCAATATTTACTTGCCTTGGGGTGGTGTCATCCAAGGTTCACAGAATGGATATGAAAAGCAGCAATCTACCACGTAAATCTCTTCCTAGTCATTTTTAGATCTATTATTTATTGCATTTATACCTAAGTAATGTAGTTATATAGACTAAACACAAGTAATTTCTGAAGAAATTCCATAAATTTATTTTGGTGGCTAAATGGAAGAGCTGCATGTCTAATCATAAAAGTTTTCTCTCGGTGGTGCTGTAGAAATTTGGATGTTAATTTTGGCGAAAGTCATTACTTTTAGATATTTACGTTCATTTATGATTTTCCAGTTCAAGGACATGAATACATGCTAGCAAAAGTTCTGACAAAATGTCCAATTCTTGTACTTAAATGGAAAGAGTTGGCTTATGCCCTGGAAGTTCAAGAAGATCTACACACGTACGAAAAAGACGAAAGTTGCAAACTCCGACTACTCAATATGCTAACTCAGTTCATCTCTCAGAATGGAGTGAATGCAACTTTTGAGAAATTGGTGGCTGTTTTACAGGAGGAAGATTTTGTGAGCGCTGCAGGTATCTCTCTCTCTATCTATCTCTCCTTTATTTTTAACCACGGCCACGATGTACAATGTACACGTAATGAACTTGTGCTGACGTAGCCATTTATAGTGATAGGCCACTAAATAATAGATATAGCCTTTAAATCTGTACATTTATTTTACAGACTCTGTACAGCTATATTTGGAGACTCAAGTGTCATCAGAATCTCCTTCAAAGAAACCCAGAACCCGGCTCAACTCTAGTTTTAACTCCACTCCCACTCATAACTTAGCGAATCAAGAATTGCCTCACATTTGTTCCCAGCACACATTTCAATGTGATAAATGTCAATGGAGTTTTAATATTCAGAGGTTTAATCTTCATTTATCTCTTTGTCTACTATTGAAAAATATAATATGATATTCATTTTACTCATCCCATAACATTTATTATTTTCTAGAGCTTCATCTGAAAATCATACTCCTCAAATTTCTTGCTCAGATGAAAGGGATGACTTTATACAACGGAAAAATCAAAAAATAAGAAATAAAACATCATCGTGATCTATTTTAATTCCCATGCTCCAATTTTAAATAAACTATTTTTAAATTATGATGGTATTTTTTTTAATTGGTAATGTTTTTAAGGTCAATTTTGAAAGAAATTGTATTAAAACCTCATAAAAGGACAATATAGTGTTGTAAGAGTTAATTTCAATTTTGAGGATGTTCAATATTGCCCTTGGTATTTCCACAAATTTAAAAGTACCTATTCTAATTTGTAATTTTCTATTATGTTCGTTAGGCAAGAAGGAAGTTAGCCAGAAGGGATGCATCTGAAAATGTGAATCATGAATTACTTTATTATCTGGCCTCGTTAGAGATAATTGTTAGAATCGGGGCTGATGCATGCGCTGCTTGAAAAGCAACAACTCTATGTATCGCTTAATAATATTCTGCAAAATCTGAAACCAGAACTTCCTGCAAGTTTCTAGAGCATTTTTCACGGTTCTAAAAGAAGTTTTATGTTTGGTAGTTTTAACATTTGGACTCAAGTCAGGTAGACGGCCCAGGTATTTAATAGGTTAGCGACCTTCGGATAATCTAGGTTGTAAAAGCTGTAGCATGTATGAAGTGAGTTGAGTGTTGGATAGGATCTATTAATATTAATGTCACGTAAGAATTCTCACATGAGTGTAAGATCACATAGACATTAAAATGTTTGTTACTTATTTTTCATTGGTTTTAGTTAAGAGATAACGATTAGGTTTTGAGGCTATGAGTAGGATGTGTGCAGGGAGGAATTCTCTAAAGCTAGATATAAACTGTTAATATTTTATGAGTAAGTAACCAAGCATGAAATATCCTTTGGGAATGGCAGACCAAAAAACGACATGACATTATGAAACACGCAGAGTAAGTTCTCTCTGCCTCACTCTACTCGTCGTCTTCTTCCTCTTCTCTTTCACACAATATGCTCAATAGAAGAAAGAAGACGGAAAAATTTAATCCCAGGCAAACTAGGAATGGGAATACATAGAAAATCTGTAAAATCTGGAGAGCTTGAGGCCGAGCTAGAGCAGAGATAGAGAAGAGGGAAGTAAAAGTAAAAGCAATCCTTGCAAATCCACCTCGTTACTATTTTCTCGTTTTCCTACAACTTCAAATCCAACTTGCATTCAATGTATTCACCATATTTTTCCTGTATCTTCACAGAGAATTCTTTCTCTTCTTTTTCTTATCAAGTCTGACTGGGAGTGTGCCTCCACTATTTACCTAACTAGGAAGAGCGAGTGAGAGTGAGAGAGAGAGAGAGAGAGGACATTGAATATGTAACAGTAACAGAGACACACAAAAAGATGCTAAAAATATACCGCCCATCCTTTTTCATTGGAAAAATCTTATATAGTTACGCACAAAAATATATTTGACAGAGGACACAGAGTCTATAGTCATTGTGAATGGGGGACGACGTTACTATTCTTTCGCCTATATATATATAGCAAGTGGGTGTCATCACATCAATATCGCATGAATGATGTACAATAGAATAATAATGCAAAACAGAGTAGAGTGGGAAGAGAAGAGGAGTATTTGCAGTGGTAATGAGAATTTCCTTAGGAAAGACGGAGTAGAATCCTCCCCTCATTTTCATTTTATTTACTACTCCACATCCAAGTCCACAAGATCCACGCTCGCCGAGCAAGAGCCTCGGCGAATTCATTCGGAAATTCAAAATGCCCCTGAATGCACCGACAACTCAGCTCTCTCCACCAACTCTCTCCGCCAACTCTCTCCATCCAACTTCCATTCGCCTGGGTTTATTTGGCTTTGCCTCCTATTCTACCAAGTGTAATGCGAATCCCGTACGCTTTCTCACTTTCCTTCTCCTTCTGGCTTCGTTGATTGTGTGAGTGTGTACATAGATAGACAGCCAAGAGAAAAATACCTTTCCCTTTAACCGTAACTCAATAATCTTCGCTAATTCGGGACCGTTTTCCAAAAATACTTCCTGCGAAAAAAATTTTCCTTTACCCCTAAAAGTTCATAATTTTTTGTCCATAAAATATATGTTCCCAATCAAAAAAGTCTCAAATGAGGAAAAAAATACTTTCTTTTAGAATCAGGACCCTCTTTGCAAGAAAGATATTTTCTTTTACTCAAAAGCTTTTCGATTCTGGAGAAACTTTGATCGTAAAATTAATTCTTCAAGCAAAACATTCTCGGATCGGGGAAATGCATTTTTTAGAGTTAGAAAGAGTTAGAATCCTGGATATTAGGTAGGAAAAATGAGGTAATAATTTTTCTTTTACTCATCGCTTCTGGATTGAATTTAAACAGTTTTTTATTTGATTTTTTGCTTAGAAAAAGTCGCAAATAAAGAAAATACGATTTTTCTAGGGTCAGGATGTTGAATGTTGAGGAGAAAGGTGTTTGGAAGATTATGGATCCCTGCATAGCTGCTTACATGATATTCTATGCAACTTCTCTTTTGCATTGTGTCTTCTATTTCAATGTAACTGCGTCAAGTTACTGTACTTTGGTTTCTGCACATCGTAGCGAATTCCGCCTCCTGTCCTAAGTAGTGTGGAACTGTGGATAAGTTCCTTCTCCTTTCTCCTCCTGATGGTTCCCGGAGTTGGGTGAATAGGTAGCTAGCTACCTATGCATTCATTCCAGCTATTACGAGGACTAAGAGCACGATTACGACCACGTACTACTCTTCCGTACTCAACTGGATTTCCCTTTGACATTTACAGATACAATTGAGCTCACTCAACTCGCACACACTCCCCAATAAAGTCTAGCTAGACTCTAGCTTAGCTTTCTAAGCTTAACATTATGCCAGGCAGCTTACTTTATTTCTCTAGGACCAACACCACGGCAGACCTATCCAGTTTCGACATGCTAAATGTGAAGCGAACGAGCGAGCGAAGGGATCTTATTCTTCTTGTTGGTAAATATGTAGTCCCCACTCTCTGTGCACACACATATACTCCCTCTCCGCTTACTTGCGCCATACTCTAAGCTTAACTTAACTTACACTCACCACCAACAAATAGATTATTAGGAGGAGCACGGATGTGTGCCTGTAAAAGATATCATCCAGAAAATTCCCCCTGCACTCTTACTCCCTGTAATTAATCACTTAGCCTCGTCACACAATTCTTTTTTAACCTAAATATAAACTTTCATGTTACTCGTACACTTTTAAGAATAGAACTTTCAACCTTATTACTTAATCATTAGGACTAAGGAAAAATACAATCCCATATGTAGAATAGAGAGTCTAATTAGAATTACACTCTTTTTGCATACTAATAATGACATGGATTGAATATGCAAATTTTCACTCATTGCACTAATTTGGTAATTTAATCATTGGGATTAATTACATCAATCACCTCTGATCTATCGTCCATAAAACATGGTCAGAGAATCCAGGACAATAATAAATTATTAGTCCCTACTCCCTGTTCATTGCATCTAACTAAAACTGCTTTTAGCGTTTTGTGGTTGCATTAGTGAAGCTTCAACAGTTTGTTTTGTTTCCATAAGTCAATTAGTAAGCTTAAATAGAAATCCTTAATATTAAACGGAAACCTTAATGCCCCACTGCATTGCTTATAGTTTCCATTATTTCCAACCCACTGAGCATTATGCCTCCCTCAACCCTGATTTAATTCAGCCTACATTATTCTACAATCAACTCTCAGTAGGAACCTACATATAAAACATGACTAATTTATATATAACTCATTATTTTGAAGATTAAATATAGGTACAATTTGTATATAGCTAATAGGTATCGCTAAGTACAGGTACAATAATAATAATAAAGGTACATTCAACGATCATAGCTTGGTGAAAGAATAAATCTTTGTTATAAAAACGTCTACAATGTAAAATACGATGTCATTGACATTCAGATGAAAAAAAACGGAAGTTATTCTCAGAAAATGACCCTCGTAGCATTGCATACTTGGAATACATAAAGTTATAATTGATGTTATCATTGATTTGTGGTTACAGAGAAAGAACTGCATTAAATCTCTTTTATAGAATCCTAAAATAGTTTCTTATAATTATTTTATCATTTTCTGACGTTTAATTACAGAAAATTAAACAATTATTATTTTACGAAAATTCTCTTAATGTTCGATACATTAAAATTATATAATTTTCTAACATTCTAATTCTAACACTTTTATAAAACGTTTGAGTTACATTATTTAATATGAAAAGTGTGTAGGTTGATCCGGATGAGGTCGGAATGTCATCCTGACTAGGATTGTGATATCACTGGGCTTCGGGTAGGATCATCTTTAATTTTAGTTTCCTTATCATGCGTGTATCCTCTCGTGAGATTTTCAGTAGTTTCTTGAATATAGACGTTAGCAGATGTGGAAATTCTCTCTCTTCTCTCTCTCTCTCTGTCTATATATATATATATATATATATAATAGGGTAGTATAGTGTCACTATAATAAGGAATAGTAGTATTCTTGATTTGGCTTAGGGCTTTTGCGCTTGACTTGACTATATAATAAGGAGACATTATCATATGAAGATCATCCAATCAATTCAGCTATTTGGAGTTGTATGCACTGCAAAATGATCCTCTACTACTTTCACCATGAATCACAATAGAGCGTATATAGGAATATGAATGTGATAGTATGGTATATCTACTCAACTATCATATCTGTTCCGCATGACATGATAAAAAAGAAGGAGGGAATCTTGTTAGGAGATATAAATGCCCTTATTATATGAAGATTCGATTAGCTAACGCATTTTAGCTAACACAGCAATTTATTATTAGCCTACTACTTCCTTAGAAAACTTGTGCTGAATAATTGCCTCTCTTTCTGTACTGCATCAAAGTTAAAATCTATTTTCTTAACTATCTTCTATTGATAATAGAATTTAAGATGAAAATATTAATTAAGAGCGGATGCTTTATTGATTAGTATTTTTTGGCACTACTAGAAGAGATTCTATCATTTTACATCGGATGCAGTTTTTATATAGCTCTTCATTACCAACTGGTTGTTTTCCCTCTTCTATAGTGAAACTCAGTGGTGTGTGCATTGTGTATATCTGTACAGAAAGTGGAAGTTTATAGTACAAGAGAAATTTTGCTTTGCTGGATGAACTGTCGCTTTTCTATGGAGCATTCAATTTTGCTCGCGTCACATCACGTCTTCACGTCCACGTCACATACTCCCAACCACGATCGACCGAAAGTGTAGATACTCCTTACATATCCATCCATTCTATACAGACACACATACATTGAGCAAACACACTTGCTATTTACAAACAATCATTTCAGTTTATCAATATAGGAGCAGGAGCGAGAACGGAATTGCATTCCTCGCCGTCTCTTTACTTTATACTCTACTCCCACTGTCTGCCACACAAGGTTTAAACAATCACAATCTCTGCAGGGTTTTTCGGAAAATCACAACCGTCAAGCCCCGCCAGTTCCACCATTCCTTTTGTCACCGCATCAATCCAAATTGCCCATTTGCTCTACATTTTAATCAATTTTGGCTTTCTCAAATTCTAGAGAAAATTATAAACAGATCCCTCTTTGAACTCCAGGTTCAAGCAATTGTCAAAATCGTCGAACAAACCAGATCCACACTGGTGGGGAACCCAATTTTAAATGTATCATAAATAGAGATATCTTTAATATATATGCATCTCTTGTAGGGATAATGCATCTTTAAATAATAATCCATCATGCAAAAAATTACCATTATGATATGTAAAGGAATATTTATAACTCGTGAATTAAATTTCATTTCCCGTTACCCAAAAATATGAGCCGCTAATGGGTTTCCGCAAGAAGTGGGAAAAGGCAGGAATTTTTCTACCTTCGGTGATATTATTGGGAAAGACAAGAGGAAGAAAAGAGTTGGAAAAGAGAAAGGAAAAGCAAGTTATGAGAGTGTAGTCTGACAGAGCTCCTACTGTTGGCTATAGATTTCTGAGCTATGTTCTTAAGGAGGTATACAAACAAGGGACATAGACAGAGGAGTGGTAGTAGGAGTGAGTAGTGGTTGTAGTCGCCAGTAGCACTGATACAATATCGAATAAATATAGGAAATTCTGTGTCCTACACACATGTGTCTATATATACAAGAGATATCTGGATCAGTCGGTTCAAGTTCTTTCTCCAGTTCTGAATCGGAGGACGGCGTCTACAGAGTTCAGCATTCTGAGAGCCTGACTGCGACTGTACTGAACTGAACTTGCTTTCTCTTCCCTCCTGTTTTCTGTTTCATAACTTCGTCCTCTCCTTTCCACTCGCCTACATATTTAGGGTTCGGTCCGTCGCTTGTTTTCCAGTTTTATTTCGTGTTTCACCAGACACAAGTTATCATCGTCAGCCTCTCTTCATACACACTCACTATCTCCGATACACATCAAAACCTTCTCCCAACATTAAATACTTGAGCAGAGAGTCCCATTTCGTCGTCTCTCTCTCTCTCTCTCTCACTCTCTCTCACTTCCCTAAAACATTCAACGACACTTTCGCACTTGAACTTGCAAGAATTTCCAATTGAACTTCAATTTCCCCAACTACTTTGCCTAGTGATCTTTGATCTTTATCACAACTCCTCCATTCGCAAACGGAAAACTTTCATTACGACAAAAGTGCGACAGTAAAAGGTAAGTTGACAAACAGGATAAACAACTATCGAATAACCCTTTTGTTTTACTTCCCTTTTTATTGGACTCATGCACACAAAGGAAACTCGTTCAGAAAATTACTATTATTATAATGGATATACACAGAACTGGAAAGTGTATCTCATCCTTTTCATTCATTTGCTTTCCTTTTCATCTTCAATTTGTGAATGTGTTTATTGATCAAAGAACTGATAAGTAGCATTAGCTTTACTTGGTAATAGCCATTTTCAGAAATAGGTGTCGTTTTCCGGATGCGCCTATTCTCCATTGTTCGACTTAGCAGTTCAGAACCGGGAAACTTCGATTGAGAATTAATCGTCCGCGACTACGAAGTTCCATTTTAATGTAATTTTTCAAAAGGAAAACTCAATGTTTATCATCCAAAATAACGGAAAAGTTGGGAAGTTGAATATAATTTATTAGTTTCGAAGTGATTTTCGTTTCGTATAGACCCATGGAGGTTGTTAAAGAAGCTCCTCTCTAGTTTTGAACATTTCATGCATCGCACATATATATTTGTGGAGGTACACGTACGTACAAAGTAGGGAATATACACAGGCTTACTTAGATTCAGAAATCTGCATTCTGGAATATTTGAAACACAAGAAAATGTTTGTTTATTCCTTTCACTTTCTTGGATTGCTTTTAAAAAAGAAAGTTTATAATCAAAACATAAGTGAAAGCATTTAAAATTGATTTTTGTAAGCTGGCTTTCCACGCTCACATAAAAGCTACAATGTTCATTAATCATTACATAACATTTATGGGGATTTAATGTACTTCTACCAAAAAAATTACCACATACTATAGTGTCTAAGTATTTTCAATCAAAGCTTCACATTTTTTAATGTCGCTACTACAAACAATTTATGTTGCTCCTTATTCATATAAAGTATAAAGTAGCATTTTTGTAAATTATAATATTATCACATTTGACATTGGCACTCTAAATGCAAAAACCCAAGCTGTAAATAATGAATGAACAGGGAAAGGAAAGTATGTACTTTTTT
Organism: Tomocerus minor; assembly: GCA_009936455.2. Taxonomy (NCBI): domain Eukaryota; kingdom Metazoa; phylum Arthropoda; class Collembola; order Entomobryomorpha; family Tomoceridae; genus Tomocerus; species Tomocerus minor. The sequence continues at coordinate 4,649 of JAAAYG020007898.1, read as the reverse complement.
GCGAAGCTGAATCAATTTCCCCATGATACTAGAATTAAATCGCATTATAGGTAAATGTCTTGTATATATTCTCCGTAAACAATTTACACCGGAATAAACGGGAATTTCCGTTTATTCCTTTTATTCCGTTTATTCATTATTACCTGAGTAAATGTGCATGAGTATCACAGGAGTGTACTTTGCTCACAATAATGTACGCAACATCAGCATTACTACAACAATGAACATTTAACTATTTATTTAATAATTTCATTTCAGGTCTGCCGATTTAAACGTTCATTATGGAATACAAATTAACATATTTCAATGTCAAGGGTAAGGTTATTCACACTATTTACGTATATATTATAGTTAATAGTTGTAGATAGTTATTTATACATGACTATATCTGTAGTAGGTATTGACAGTATATGCAAGGATGTATATTTAAGATGTGTTTGATTGAGTAAAACGTAAAGGATTTGAGGTCCATAAATACGTGCATGGTAATTGGTAATATGAAGCGACAATGTTCTCCCATTTCATCCATGAAATATGCCGTGTATACCATTTATTGAGCATTATACAGACTTAATTACGTCATTAAATAGCTCGCAAATGGACTTTTCTCAGTATAGTAGTAAAATTAAAGGCTATATGCAAGTTGGAATGGCATGTGCACGCAATGTACACTAACCGACAGGAAAATATCCATGATATCTAGTTAATATCTAGTTACATATACAAAGGATATCTTATGTAAGTACGTAAAGCAAAGAGGAGTCATGCGTGACGATTTATCAGTAAATTAAATCTGTTGTTTACTTATGTTTATATTCGTTCGTATGTGTATAAGAAGGCTTAGGAAGCCGTTATTATGTCTTCACTTAAAAATCAATGTAATTTCCACGTAATATTTTATATTAGCAATTTTGTTAGGATTATTTGTGTGTTTTCGTTATATCTGCTATTCTGAGTGTACTGGCTACCATAATTATATGGTAGAAACTGTCAATGAGAGTTTCTCTCTTCTAACATTAGCCAATTTTATTTAACAGCTCTTGCGGAACCTATTCGCTTCATTTTCGCAATGGCGGGTGTTCCATACCAGGACATTCGGGTGGAAAGAGAGCTGTGGCCAAGTCTGAAGGATGGTACGTGCTAAACTTCCTTTCTATCTATTTATACAGTTACGGCTATGGCTATGAGTCAGTGCTGAGCAAGTTAGTTAAAAGTCCTTCGCTGTTTCCTCTGAATAATTTCTTGCTTTCTCAGCTTTACTTTACCTGCTCTTTATTAATTAATAGGAAAGTTATTATCCTAAAATCCCCTTACATTATCAATAAGTAACTACACAAATTGCCCTTGTCCTTGTCGTCCCATATGTATCTTCAGTATATGTTTTAAATATTAATATGATGATTAAATATTCCAAGATTGATGTGCGATGATATGCGATGATATCGAGTTTCAAAGCTTGCCATGCTAAAATATCGGGTTTTAAGAGGCCTACCTTAAAACATGTAGCAAGCACTATAAATTGCAGTTGTTAATTATGTTTAAGAACTTAGAATGGTTGCTGAATGGCAATATAAACGATGCTCTGCTGAATTGGACACATGGAATAAATGCATCGGCTGTCTAAGAAATTATTTACACATCTGCTCCTTTCCTTTCTATACTTCGCTCGGTTTGAATGACATTATTGACTTTGGTTTGCTTTATAGCCTTGTATATATATTCCATTATTAAGTGACTGAATGTTAAATTGCAATTGGGAGGAAGGAAAAGAATCGGCAGTAGCACGAGAGTGAGCAGTAGTCATTCACACAATTTTGTGACATCTCTAAACTTCCTTTGGTTATTGAATTAGGGGCTAGTACAGGAGCTGTAGTTGGTTAATGGTGATCGACAGTTTGCATGTTGCTCTCCATAGGCGAGGAAATTTTGAAGGTTAAACATACCATTTATTTTGGGATGTTTCGACATTGATCGAGTATCTGAAATGTTTTCCGATTCTGTTACTTTATAGCCAGTTCTATCACGAGAGAGAACTCTTACGATCAGTTGTTTTGTTACAATCTCTATTCTTTCGTTTGTTACATAGAGAGAGAGAGCATTTTTATGGCAAAGTTGTGCAGGATGTAAAACGTCAGTTAAATACTCCTACTCGTAGTTCATATATCATCAGCCATATATATCGCTCACTGTACTATACTCCTCTACCTTTTCTTTACATCTGAAAAACTTTTTTTGTTGGTTTGCGTTTGAAGTGTTTCATTTACAAAACACTTTTTTGTACTGTGTGGTTAGAATGTGGTGTATTTATAGGGAAAGGCGATATAGTATATCTTATGAACATCTAGCAATAAGCAAACAAACGTTCCTTCACATGAATTGACTGACTGACATTGTAAAAAGAATGAAGAATGACAGTAAGTGAGTAACTTGCTGTTTTGCTCAAATGAGAAAATGAAAATGCCACTATGGCAAAACATGCATAAAAACTCCCATTGCCAAAAGTTATTTCAGCTCTAGGTAGTTTTAAACTGATTATATCTAAATCTAATCAGCATAAAAGTTTTCTTTAGTAAGCTAGCGCTGGATTTTAAGTCTTCAGCAGCTACTTACTAGAAACATTAGCATTTATTCCAATCTGTTTTTTTTTCGAAAGCTATAATAGAGTTATGGCTCCTTGGTAAATGCTAAATAATTGGCAATTGCTAGGAATTTTGCGTGAGAAGTAGATATTTCGCAAATTAAGTGAATTTTTATTGGGTTTGTTTGTGGGAAATGAAAGATAATTTGACAGGCATTATGTGTGTAGGTGGAATTGGTAAATGGGAGCAGGTGTGGATTTACGAAGGAATTAAATCGATTAAGGTGAAATCATTGATGATATATTATTATGTTCAACTGTTGAGTTATTTGTGGTGTGTTTTAATGATTTAGATTATCCATGGGGTCAGCTACCTGTTTTGGACATGGGTGACAAAAGGTTGGCACAGTCCGGAGCTATCGCTCGTTTCTTGGCACATAAATTTAATCTAGCTGGTGCAGATGAATTTGAAGCAGCCCGATGTGACGAGCTTGTGGATGCCATGGGGGATCTTCGTCAAGGTTCGTTGAAAGAAGTTAAAGTTGATGTAAACTTTTTTTTTCAATAGAATATCTGTTTGAAAGTTGAGAATGAAATTGGATTTGCATACGTTACTTTTGTGGGATGATTTAGAATGGAAAAAGTATTTTCTGGAGAAAGATGAAGAAAAGAAAGCGGAATTAAAGAAAGCTCTTCTAAATGTTCACGTCAAGAAATACTTCAAGAAATTTAACAGTATTCAGGAAGGAAACGGAGGGAATTTCCTCGTTGGCTCCAGTGTCACTTGGGCCGATCTTCTTTTCGCTCATTACTTCGAGGCTTTCGAGGCAACCGTCGAGCCGAAAATCCTGGATGACTACCCAAATCTGAAGCAGCTGAAGCAATCCGTTTTTGAACTTCCGCAGATTAAAGAATGGGTGGAGAAGCGTCCAAATACACCTATGTAATCTCTGTAATGTAAGCAGAAGCTACGACTCCATCAAAATGCAAGTAAAGATAATCATTCGGAATTATTCATTCCAAGCAACCCCATAAGCAATGCATAACACTATAACTATAAAGAATATACATGATAAGTACAGAATAATAATGGAAAATAAAGCAGCCTATTAGCCAAAGGATGTGAAAGCAAATTGTCAAGTCTGATATGATTCTAACTGATAGATCTGAAACCCGTATTACTCACGATGTAAATAGAACTCCCATCCATCTCATAATAATTGAAATAAATAAATACCTGCTTTAAAAAACTTTTAGGATGCTAGTCAACAAATAGTGCTTCACAACAAAACAGTCAACGTACGTAATATACAATCAAAATATCCTAGTGTGATCTCAAGTAACTGATGATAATGTAACTTTGTCTCGAATGATGATATTCAATAAGATTTGCATGGTTAGTCGATCTATTAGACGAAGTGTGAAATCTAGAGTATGAATCTCCAAAGGTATCTAAACAATTCTTTAAAAAAAAAACTAATAATATTATTGCGTTTTCAATCCTCACCATATACAAACAATCGGAAAATAATAAACTTTACAGTACGAATTTTAAAACCATACCATACCATGAGTAGATACCTTCTACAAAAAGTACCTATCACTAGCAATGTCTATAAAAGTCTGCAAATCCAGGGTAGATTATTGTTGTAAATATGTGAGCACGAGTATTTTCCACGTCAATGTCTTATTCCCACGGGTATTTCTCCAGCCTCTTTAATTTTAACCACTTATTACTACCATCCATACACATGTACTGACACATCCACCCATTGGACGAATTCAAACATATGCATACTAAATATTCTATTATGTAAATGTACATTGGACATCTATATCCAAATAATTTATTTAACAAGAGGGAAAGATATCAGAACTCTTTTTAAATACCAACAAACTAATAATGTACACTATTATATGCAGTGTGTTTAATTGTCAGACAAGCAATCAATGTATCATTGTCTATCCTGTGTAGTTGCAATAAATCGATGAATAAAAGAATTTACTTAAATCTGATGTATTTCATTATTTGCCTCATCATTCATCGTCAGCATAATGTAGCAATGTGTGA
>JAAAYG020007887.1:6888-25752 GCA_009936455.2 Tomocerus minor | reverse complement strand
ATTTGAAAATAATGATTTCATTCTTTGGTTGTGAAGATTCACTCTCTGGTTGTGAAGTTTCACTCTCTGGTTGTGAAACTTCACTACCCCCGGTTGTGAACTTTTGGTTGTCAAGTTTCCGGGATCCCGTAAATATTACATATTGCAGACAAACAAATATGAATGCTTAATTAAGGTCTTTCTACTAAAATCAAAACAGATACATACAAGTCTGCACAATTAGATAGAACAACGCCACTTGCGTCCGGACTTTGAGGCATTGGAAATCCATTGACCCTCAATTCTCCGACAAACTTGTCAATCAGTTCCATTAAATTCCTACATAGTTACACATTTCGTTAACTTCCAAACCTGAATTTCATATTAACATAGTATCTATATCTAAATAGTAATATAATTTTCCGAGGTAAATGAGTGAAAAGTATTTTCTTACTTGTCTTGACTTTCAATGTATATGTAAAGGAATGGATCAAAGCATTGCGTTATAATTCTATTGAATTTATTGGGAATAATTTTTCTCTCCTCCAGCGGTGGTGTCTTTGGCTTATTGAGGAATGGATTTTTATCGTCTTCATCTACCGTAGGAGATAAAAACGGATTTCTGGAATCTACGTCGTCTTCAAGAATATGACCTCCAAACCGTAAAAATAGCAGATTTTCGAAAGAATAGGTTTTCTGTATTGCACTTAGTAATAATTTAACGTCTATCTCATGTCGTCGCTTTCCCATAACTTTCGATAAGTCTTGTCGTGTTTGGTGACAAAATTGCATTGCAATTCTTTGCGACACATCCCAATGGAGCGGAAATATTGCTCCATATCTCTCTTCAAATTGAATTAAATGTTTCTTCAGCCATGCATATCGTTTATCAATCTAGAGAAAGGTAGGAATAAATTAAATAAAATAAGAATAAATAAAACTTCAGGTGTTGTATGTTTAATTCGTCAATGATTAAACTCAATTACTTTGTCTAGCCATGCCAAATCTTCGTTTTCATCAAAAAGCACACCATACTCTTTCAATTGAATAGATACAAACCAAAGAAGCAAGTCGTGTTTAATATGTGGTTCCAAGACATCAAAAACAAGACATGCTTCGCTCATTTGCTTCACGTTCATACTGACAGATGCTGACGAAAAAGATTCTTGGAACTCAAGGCTAATCTGATCTCCAAGCTCTTTCTTGATGTCTTTCACCTGAAATATAGTGAATATTATAGTGAAATATTTATCACCGTGTACTTATGCACAATATTATACATGCATGCTATAAATACTGTAGAAATAATAGCGAAAAGTAATGCACCAACCTTTTGAGCAAGTTGCGCAATTTGAGGAATGCTGTGGTAATTATCAAAATGCTCAACAACATTGGCCACACCTTGAAGAAGATTTGCCACGTCTCCATATTGTCGTTTTTTGACTAGAGTTCTAAGAAATATATCACACATAAGTATATAAGAGCCAAATTAAGCATTTTTGCAGGATTCCGGCTATAATACTGCTAAAATTTCAGAGTGCAATCAAGATATTACAAATTCTTTTACACATAGAAATCTTTTCCCCGTAAATTAAATTCTGTCTCAATTCGTATTTCTTTGATTTATCCAACACTTAAATTTGTGAATACAAAATGAAAATATTTCTATATATCCTCTAATTTATATTTTGAGAATATTTCCATTTACTTCTACTTTAATTCAAGAAATGGGGATTGTATTTCTTATATAAAGATTTATCAAAAGTAAGTTTCAAGCAAGCTTACTAATGAGAATTGAGAATGCAGATTATTAGATACTATCCAGAAAACGAGGGAGGTACTTACTGAAGAGTATCAACCCCAGCAACCAACATGTTAAGGTGATTCAAAGTTGTGATGGCCGAGGTGAGATTTCGCTTGGCAGTGTCTAGTTGACGAATATCCCTAGTCATATCTCTGACAGCAGTTTCACTTTGTTCAGCACGACCTTTCATATCTAACACTTTGGCCACTAAAGCTTCGATAGAAGCTTGGGCCCTGGTCAAGGCTGAAACACCGTCCTGAACGCCCTTGCCAGTTTGATGACGAACAAATCCGCGAATTTCTTGATCTATGTGTGCTATTTCATTTTCCACGGAATTGATAACATCATTCAATCCTGCAAGGGACTGTTCTGTAGGAAATAATGAATTGATGTGAGAAACGGCATCAAAATCTGTTTGGTCTAAAGGGTCGTCACTAGGCAGCACCTTATACAAACAAACAAATTTTATGATCAGAAAATGGTTAACATTAGTTAATAATGACTAAAGGGGAAATTAAAAACCTGCTCAATGGCTTTCAAAACTTCGGGTGGGAGCTGAGTTATTTCAGCAAATGATTCTTCTTCGTTCCACATAATCAGAAGCTGTATGTCTCTGTAATAAAGTAATTATTTGGTTGTGTTATTTATCATAAATTGTGTATTTGTAACATCTGTATTGATTTGCGGTCATGGTTTGACCTGGTCCTTATTAGGAATTCAAATTTATTCCTGCTCACTTTATCTTCCAGCAAAATAAACATTCTTGCCCTTAAGGCTTAAGACAGACTATGTGACTGTGTAACTAACACTAACACGTCACGAAAGGCTGCTGGGAGGAATATTAAAATTCAATTACCTATCATTCAGGTGTTCTTCATATGGCTGAGTTTCGAGATTAAAAAACTCATCCACATCAAGATGGCATGATGAGAGACTATTTGTTGTGCCCTCCATTTGTCGCGGTAACATTGACAGTCACTGATTATGTGGAGATTCAACCGGTATTTTCAGTTTGTAGTTCAGTCTTTTCTTTAAAGTTTGGGTGAATGGACGCTGTGGATGTTGCTGTGGATTCTTAAATGTTTTTCTGTGAAGACAATTTCAAATTTTCTACTTAAGGAGTCCTTAACTTGATCTCTAGAAAACAATATCCAAAGAAAACCATTAAACTTTCGCCAGTCACTGCCGGAGACGCAACGAAATCGCTTGCATCATAAACTTCCTGAAATCTGAGCAATAAAGCACAATTTAGCTACTGTGATGTAAGTACATAAACTCATGTTTTTTATATTTAAAGGTCTAATATGTATAGTATCTATCTAGCATAAGGGCAAAATGGTTTTTATACATGGAACAAATCACAAAAATCAATAAAAGATTATAGTTTTACACGGAGTTAATGATATCAAACTGAAGACACCCTGCAAACGCCGCAAATGTTTTTAAAGTTTTGAGTTCTGGCTCATTGTATGTGTGCGTGGGATAAATACTTTAGGCCAACAAAGCTTATAAATCAATTGAGAGCAATATGTATTTAATGAGATTGTGAAAGTATTTTCTATCTAAAAATTGGTTCTTAAAATTTTGGATATAATATTTTCAGAATGAAAGAATGTCCATATATTCATTTCCACTAAAACTTAAAATTTTTGTTTCCTACTATGTACAAGGTGGTCAAGAAGTGACTACGTATACCATAGGACTTTCACCACCTAAATCTCATTGCGTCTTTTCACACCCAAATAGCACACCAAACTTGCCTTTCCAAGAATACGAGACTCACTTACCATTCACTTTTACTACAAAGTGAAAATAAGTGAAAATGTAGATTAAAAAGCCGGAGAAAAAATTTCCGTATTCTATTTGGGCGTTAAAATACGAAATGACATTTACATGGTGAAAGTCTTATCATAAAGTTACTTCTGGACTACCCTGTAGATGCGTTAATTATAGGAACCCAATGCATCAACTCACATGATTTTGTGAAATCAGCCACATTTTATATTTAAATAAACCTTAGCTGCCTAATAAAAAGTTGCGCATAATTAAACTGACATTTAAATGATAGCACATTAGCATTCTTATGGCACTACAAAATGAAAATGAAGCGTATCATTCCTTTAACTTTGAACTTCGAATTTACTATACTCAGTTTGTTACATGAATAAATTATAAAAATCTGCTCTTTCATCAATGATACGTGAATTTTTAATTTTATACACATTTAAAGCAGATTTCGGTCTTTAATTTGGTTAAAATCCGTTTTTGAAAAGTTCTGGAGCCTATTTAAGATACGATAAAAAATATAACCATATTTTGATTAGGCATTTGATTTTAATATGATACTGGAATCTAAGGATCTATGTCAGCAATTCTAACTATAGAAGAATAGAGTAATAGAATTAATTTGGATTAAATAAAAAATGAACACCTGTACCTTAGTGAAGAACGTGTACTCCACGTTAATTTAAAACTTGTGTAACGAGTTATATAATCTTCATATAAAACTCCAGACCGTTTGTAGGGACTAATAAAACTGTATGAAGTGCTGTTTCAACAATCCATCCGCTGGGGCTGGTTCGCCCAAAATATCATACGGGTATGGGGTTGTGAGCGTCTTCTTTACTAATATTAATGGGGTTTTCTTTGGAATCGAAAGGTCCAATGGCACTTCTTTAGGGATGGATAAATCCAATGGAACTAACTGTCGGTAGTGGACTACTGGGATAATATCCTGGCAAGTAGTAGTCGGAATTTCCTCTGTTTGAATGAAACTGGGTCCAGACTTAAGTGGTTTCCCGTCAATGACTCGTGTTTTCGTGGCAGTTGTATCCGTAGTCTGAATCTTCCTTTTTACTCTTTCCTTCTTGCCAACTGTTTCTGATTTTCTCTTACGTTTATTCCGAACGCCAGTTTCAATTCGCAGGGGAATCTCAAAATTATCTTCTGTAGCAAATGAATTCGGAATTAGTTCTTGTACAATGATTTTTTGTTCAGCTTGAAGCGATTTCCCACCACGCGTCCCTTTTTTATTCTTGGCTGATGTAGCCGTTTTCAGGATCGTTCTTATTACGATTTTTTTATTTACAATTCTTGCTACTGTCTTGTCAGGTTGCTTTGAAAAGCTAAGTTCACTTACTCCAGTTGCACCCGGAATCAAATCATTGTTTTCTGTAGCAGTTGTTTTAGAGATCGGGATTTCCTCTTGATTGACTTCGGCCATTTCGTAAACACATTAGATCCAATTGTTCGAAGATTAGACCAAATCTAGACAAAATACCCAATTTCCAGATTTCCAGCTTATTAAATTCAAATTAGCGTTCTAAACTGACGATTTATTAGTGAACACAATATAAAATAGCAGTTTCTGTTTGTTAAAACACCGAAAAATTGAAAAATTCAAGTTCAACTGTCTTACCAGAGGGAAAAATGGACTCGTGAAATGTTTTAGGAAAGCCACGACCCAATGTTCACAAAGCACAACTGCTACAGCTGACTATTCCACTTGCTACGAATCCTACAATATACCAACATTTACGTACGTTAGTCATGCAGACGCGCAGTAGGCAGAATCATCACGTATACAAACGCGAATACAACTTTTGAAGCGAGGGTAACGTAACAGAATGACCAGGTTTGGAGAAAAAATCAAACTATATTATTATTGTTAATATGGCTAACATTCTTCTAGAAGACGTGGCAAAATAGATTTATATATCAGTATAAGTAGATAGACACAATCTATTCACTTTCTATATCACTCTTTTCATAGTGGGTGACAAACTGAGAATAGTTCTTGAAAAGAGACATTCTTCCAAGTTATTAGAGCCCCTGCCCTTTTCAAGCTGCTATTACAGCAAACCATCTCCCAGTGTCCCAGTTGCATGTTAAAAAGACACTGCTTACAGAATGTAGTGATGCAGCTTGTTCACTCTACACTGTCAACACCAGTTCAAAAATACTCAACTGGTTATTGCGTTATAATAAATTGGATGATTTGACAGTGAAATTTTTCCCCAGCATAACTTGGCAATTCACGTAACGTAAATTTTACATTAAGCTCCCGCCCCCTTTACGTATGCACTACTTGCTCTACTTGTGCTCTATTGGACGAATTCTGACATGTTATGTATTAGATAACACATGCTTAATCAATGAATCAATGATTACTAATTGAATTTTGTTTTTGTTATATTAAACTTATTAGGTTAAGTCGTACATAGCCATGTCCCTTGTGGTAGAGCAGCAGCTAACTGGTTTAGAATTGCTGATTGTGTCTAGTTAACTTTGTTCTAACAGATGTACTTGTTTGACATGTCAATAAAATTGAATCTGAATCTGAATCTAGATAATTTTTTTAAAAGAGTTGCGTCAAAACTTACGTAACAGACGTATGTAAAATGAAACGCTTACTGTCAATTATAAATCGTTAAAAGTCTTGGACAAAATAAATTACTTCTACTTCCAAATAAAGTATTTGTACTGCCAAATAATATAACTTTTGGAATGTTATCCAAGTCAAAACACAATTAAACATTTTTCAATTCATTTGACTGACACAGTAGGAGAACACATTTGGTCCTTATTTGTTATTTCAAATCAATATCAACTTTCGACTCCTGATCCAGCTCATTTTCAAACACTATAAATTGCTACAAATTTTCAATTCTTTTCCATTCAGTTGCTCATTTTTAATAAAAAAGAAGTTACAACTCGTAAACCAGCAACAAAAACGTTGTAAATAATCTAATAGAATTTTTTTTAAATTACTTAAGAACGCTTGAAATGTGTTTGTTTTATCTCATTCCTTTGCATTGTACCTGTCAGGAAACTGAATTGCCGTTTATTGTTAAAATTGGTGTTCGGATTTGGAATTTAAGACTTCCCTGGCTAAATGTATTTATAACTAATTAGTTTGAATAATAATAGTATTTTGTCCGTCTTACCTCTGCCTGGTAGTGGGGGTTAACACTGTTTCTGCGAACTGGCTCTGTGATGTGAGACAGTCTTTGGGCCTTCCGAGCTTTAACTAACAACAATGTAATGTTAAGAGGAGTTGGCAATATGCACGTCTCTGCGTCCAGAGCCTTCACTCTTTAGTGACATAAACCTCAAATAACAAGGTAAAGCAAACAAATGTGCTGGTCCTAGACGCTTGAAATTACAATATAAAAGAGTAGGGAAAAGTTTGTATAAATCGGCGGATACGATTCGATCGTAAAAAACGAACACAGTCGAGGAATAGGTCATTCAAAAGAAGAAATAGTTTTGTATTGAACCCACATGTTTGGGACTTTTACAAATTCTGAACTTTTACAAATTTTACTCGTTTATCCGAAAATTTTCTCTTTTTTTGGACATTTCGGGGGGGGAGGCAATTGCCATTGTGCCCATCCCCTCAATACGACCATGGTTGAAACGTCGTGTAATGTTTATTCGTTACACGTCTTTTCACAAAACAAACACAGGGGTTCAAAATTGTCTTAAAAATGTCGGCCAATCAGCCTCATGCGTTGTAGGATGACGCTTGTAGATTACGAATAAATGACATACGAACTGTCAATGGTGTACTGGGGGGACCCTATAGCTATCTGGTCCCCCTACGTCCCTACTAATAGCAAAGCCAACCTCAATAATTGCTACTATTTTGTTAACCATGCAACTACTACTGTCTGCTCAAAATGATCGTCAATTCATTCGCGGCACTAAAAATATAAGTACGTACTAGCTATAATTGATAATACACCAACCTAAATTATATCTACAATTGTTTTTTAACAGATGAGGTCAAAACTTTTACGAATCGGAAAATGGATTGGGGTTGCAGCTGTAGGATCATCTTTTGTGTTAGTTGCTAACTGCTCAACTCCCTGGAGCTCTTCGAATCCAAGTGCTAGTCCTGATGGGTTTCCTAAATGGGACTACAATTGGGACAAGTAAACTAACAATTTAGCACAATAATTCCATTTGGTTTGTAGCCTGCAGAGCTAACGAATTTATTTTTCAGACGTGAGCCTTACAGTTTGATTAAACCGTCGAAGCGAAACAAAGCTGCTACCGATGAAGAAAAAGAGAATACTTTGGAGAGCAAGAAGGCTAAGGCTGTGCGCCACATTATTTTAATTCGACATGGGCAATATGTCCTTGACGGATGTGGAGATGCTGAAAAGGTTTTGACTCCTCTGGGGCAGCAACAAGCGGCACTGACAGGCGAACGCCTTAAGTCCTTAAAGATAAAATTTACTTCTTTGTTGTGTTCAGATATGACAAGAGCAATTCAAACGACAGACATAATTAAAAGTAAGCTAGAGCAGATGGATTTGGAAGTGTCCGCTAGAGATCCGCTTCTGAGAGAAGGAGCGCCCGTTTTGCCCGAACCTCCCGTCTCTCATTGGCATCCGGATCAACATGTAAGTACTTTCTGTTCTAAGTAGACACAAAACGTATATTATGCGAACCCCAAATACATTCTTGTAATAAATCAGGAAAAAGTTAGCAGATTTGCCAAGGGTTTATAATCTTGTCTAGAATCTTATTAGAGTCTTTGAATCACGACTGAATGGTAATTCTTTTGTATGTAACACAGCAGTATTTCGAAGACGGTGCCCGAATAGAAGCAGCTTTCCGGAAATATTTTCACAGAGCTCCTCCAGACCAAACTGAAGATTCGTTTGAGATAATTGTGTGCCATGCCAATGTCATTCGTTACTTCATCTGTCGGTGAGCAATTTATCAACCTTTTTTCGAAGATTAACGATTAATCATTTAACTTATGTCGCTAATAAATGTTTAATGAATAGGGCTATGCAGTTTCCTGGAGAGGCTTGGCTTCGAATAAGTTTGAACCATACCAGCCTTAGTCTACTCAGCATACTTCCTTCAGGGAGAGTAATTTTGCGAGCAGTTGGGGATAGCGGCCACCTCCCGCTCGATAAACTCACTACATCTTAAAATGCTAAACTAATCAGTGTTGCTGTATGGAAACGTTTTTGATGTTTTTATCACCACTAAGCACAGATTTTTTGTCATATTGAATAAATTAACTGAAAAATTAATTAAACCATTTTGTGAAGTAAAACGTTACGGATTTATTTAAGTTTTAGATAATTATATAGTTGTAGGTGTACTAACTTCAGAAGACTAGTTAACATATCCTCAAAATGCACTTCATCTAAAAGTATTAATATAGCTACCTACGTAACCTTACATGCTATTTATTTATTTATCATCCGCCAACCAGTAGTTCTGGAGAAGTTTTTGTGTCTGATCATACATCACAAAAACAGTAATTTAATAGTTTCTACATACAATATGAGTACTATTATGTTTATAAAATTTTAAATAAAAATTAACGGTTTCGTACTTAACACATAAGTCAATTAGTATATGTAATAAGTATCAATAGTAAGCATTTGATGGGTGTGGATAAAAAATTTGCAAGAAATAGGAATGTGCAGTTTCATGGAGAGGCTTGGTTTCGAATTAGCATTATCAATGCAAGTATCGTCGGCTCAATATACTTAGCTCACTAAAAACAAAAATGTACTCATCAGAACAGAAAATTCCATCCATTTCATGTGCATGCCCACCTCTATCGGCATGACCACATATTCTTTCTTGCTAGCATTGCCCTCGAAATTTCACGACAAGTGAGATAAGCATAGTAAATGCCTTTCTCATCTGTCGCCAATGATCCCGTTCCCATTCTTCTCAAAAACATCGACAGTCGTCATTCAGAATATTGGCGTTTGAAATGTCAGTCAACTCTGGTTCGAATGGAAATTCCGACGTCCTTCCTTCTTCCAAATCTCAAATGCTTTTATGTAAAACCAAAACATAATAATTTAATGTCTATGGGGGTGTTGTGAGAAACCATGGGAATGGGTTTGACAGATTCAACACATTTTTCGACGAATCATATTTATAATTATGATAATTTGCGATAAAATTACAAAATCTAAATTAGTCAAAAGGAATTTGAGAATACTACAGTTGTAGAAGATACTGACAATGCAATGGTGAAACATAATTTGCACGACGAAAGCAGAATGAATTTTCTTTGTGAAGTATGTTAATTTTTTCACAAGAGACATTTCGGGTGGTTATAAATAGATGAGTACTTTTCGTGGATGATTATAAGGTATTTAATGTGGAGGTGAAATTTTAGAGGAAAAATCATGGGATTCCTTCTAACTGTAACCTTATTTAGAGTTTTTCCGAAGCTAATAATTCATTAAATTTTGTAAATACTGTTTGTCATATTGAATAAATGAGCTGAGAAACTGCAAACCATTTTGTAAATTAAAACATTACGGATTTATTTAATTTCTACATAACGTAATACTAGATAGTTCAGTAAATAGAGTAGTAACTTGAGAATTCCTGAACACATCCAGTAAATTAATTTCATCTAAAAATTATTGAGATAGCTACGTAACTCCAAATGACACATTCATTCGCCTCACGCAGATCAAAAGTTCTGATGAGGTTTCTGCGTCTGATCATGCTTAATAGAAACAGTTATTAATAGTACATACAAGACGAGTAATTTGTTTCTGAAATTGTAAACTCATATAGACAGTTTTGTACTTAACACATAAGTCAATTAGTCAGTGGATTAAGCGTTGATATGGTGGAACAGGGAAAATTGTCATATATATTGTAAACGTGGGTCATTTCATTGGCTGTAATTGTGCATCGCCAACGTTATATCGAAAAGCTCAAACTTGGACAGGAGAGAAATAGGAAATGGGACACATCTACATTTCATGGTACATTTAGCAACAAAAATGCTTAGAAAATATTCAAAGGTTGGATAAATATGAAATGATTCATGAGATATGTGATAGGTGTTAGGTACAGTAAATAAATAATCGCTTCGTAGCTAAAAATATTAACTGGGAAACAATGTAAATAGGTTGAGAACTTGTTTAAGAGCAACGTGTTTATAGTACAAATTTGTTAAAATAATCGACAGAACTATATGGTTATCTGAGGTCCCCAATTAAATCATTCAGTTATTCAAAGTATACTAACAGTATTGAGTACTTTATCTTGTTTGGATAAACAAAAAGTACCTAAATGAAGTTTTAAATGTCGAGCTAGAGTGGATTTCAAGCTGTGTAATCTAAACAATAAGTCTATAATTTTGGACTCGCTTACTTTGGCGTTTATATTACAATTAGAAGTATGTGGTTTGAAATGGTTTTAAATAGATTTGAAATAGAATAGAAGTAGTTTAGCAAGCATCTAAAGATCCCGTTCAGGTAAAGTTGAGTTATCCATTGAAATAAGGTTTCACAGGTCGAAGCAATAGGTCGATTCAAATTGGAAACGCTCGTCAATGTTGAATAAGCGGATTTCTAGATTCACACTGGGTGCGGGACAGTATACGGAGAATCTCCCTCTTCTTCGTCAGAGTCTGGTTCCCCCAAGGCTCTCACAAATTCTTTGGAAAATAATCCGTTAAAACCAAAATGAAACATTGTTGATTAACTACAAAGTAAGTAATTGATTGATTTACCATTGAAGTCGATTCTTCCGTCTCCGTCGACATCTACTTCCTTGATCATGTCTTCAATTTCATCTTCGCTCATGTCCTCTCCCTCCCCCAAGCAGTGTAATACGGCTCTGAGGTCCGATGCGCTGATGTAGCCTCGATTATGCTTGTCAAAAATCTGTTTAGCAACACCACAAACATTACTCCATGCATATTCTTCCTGTCATAGTAAATCTTGTATGAAATGACGTTGACAGAGTGAAGCGCTACCTACCCGGAATGCATCTCTGAGTTCTTGCTCTTCGTCAGTGACGGAAGTACCCCCAGCATAATTGGTAACGATTTGAACGAATTCATCAAAACTGAAAGTTCCATCCCCGTTGATGTCCACCTCTTTCAGCATCTCCGCCAGTTCTTCCTCGCTAGCAAATTGTCCTAGGGATCTCATTACAATTCCTAGCTCATCTGTCGTGATGCTCCCATCCCCATCCTTGTCAAAAAATCCAAACGCTTCCTTGAACTCTGCAAACAAATGATGTGAAAGGTTTTGAACAATAAATATTGGTAATTATCAGTACATTTTACATTAAAACTCGTGATGGTTTGTGAAGCTAACGATTAATTCCTTGTCTACATATAATATTATAAGGAAGTGGCGATGGTTGTTATAAAAAAGTCACAAGTAGACTTGAATAAGCCACGGAAATACAATATCACCTTTCATTTGAGTTTTGGAAATTTTAGAATATTTCTTGGGTGAGTCAAGCAGCAGTTTCCCAGAGTCAGACTCTGCAATAAAGAGCTTTTCATCCTTCGGAATATTGGCGTTTGAGCTGTCTGTCAACTCTGGTTCGAATGGACATTCCGACAAGGTTTCTTCTTCCAAATGATCTAGTTCCATCATTTGTTGCTCTGTGATTTCTTCTGGGTTCGTCTCACTACCTTCGACTCGAGTGTTTGGTGGAGCAGGAAGGTCAGGCTGTTTTCAGACACACATAAATATCAATTAAGCACATTATTGGTGAATATGGAATCGATTCACAGCAATAACCCCAGAAATGTATTAGTAGCAGTGATGTTAGTAGTCGGATAACTACGTATATTGTACTACTTACAAGTATTCTCAACTGGTTATATAAAACCAGAAGAAAGTATTTAAGATCTATGGGGGTACTGTGAGAAACTATAGGAATGGGTTTGACAGATTCTACACTTTCTTCAATGAATCATAACTATGTTTAATGATACTCATGATTTGTGATAAATGTACCATATCTAAATTCTTTTGTCAAAAAAGAAGGGAATATTACGTTTGTAGATGTACTGACAACTGTAACACATATTACGTGTGAAGAAAATACAATCTTTATATTGAGTTAGAAATAGATGTTGAGGTTAACTTTACACATGGGGCATTTGGGGTGTCTGTAAATAAGTGAGAATCTTCTTTCCCGGATGGGTACAAGGTTTTTAATATTTAGGTAAAATAGTAGAGGAAAGATTATGGAGCTACATTATTTTCTCTAACTGCTAGGGTTTTTTCAACCGCTAATGCACTCTCCGTGTCAAAAGTATATATACACTAACATTTTTGATTATAAACTCCAGTAAACAGAAAGGGACAATATATACACCCCTAAAAATATTTTATTTATATTTCCCAAATAAAGAACTGGACAAATGATATTTTGTGTGCATGCCCTAATTTCCACTTCAAAAAATCTGCATATAAAACTCTCACTAATTAAAATTAGGCAACATTCCCTATCTATTTACTAGAGATATTATCGAAAATGGTGTGCATAAATACTTTTGACCCGCACTGTATTATTGGTGTTACAATACAAGAAATTATCAAGCAAAGCTCAATTCACAGTTGTTAGTCACGATGGTGCTTAGTGCTTATTAATGTGTGGTTGTAGTATCATTGATGCCACAGATGAATATTTTACGGGACGGAAATAGAATGAACACAGTCAGGCAGTCTATAACAACTTCATTTTTCAGTATGGCTGAAGGAAGCCTAAGGGATAGTCCCACAAGCAGAAAAAAATCCATCCATACAATTTTTTGCTTTTGAGATTACCCTTAATGGCCGATTCTATAACAAAGGTTGTAGACTTTCAAGAAGCAAAAAAAGATTCACAATTCTCTAAGATGAGACAAATGCAACCCTGCATCTAAGACAAATCACACCAACACACAACTTAATCACAATTTATTTTTGAAATATTCTAATACTATAAACTTCTAATTTTAAACTAGACACAAAACAGCAACAGTGCGTGATGCTTTTCTACGGTACATCGAGACGTTATTACTTAGTATGTTATATGGAATCATGTTTGACATGGTTATAAAGGCTCAAACACGTAATTTTTATATATAAATATATATAAATACGACAAACATATATCTAAAAGGCGTTAGTATAACAGTATCTAGTATTAGTTTTAGTAGCGTGTTATACTTAAGATTTGTGGTGAGGATGCTTAGAAACTGCTAGCTTTAACTAACACTATTTTGTTATTGGCAGTATTAGTTTTTGCTTACTGAAGTATAATATTTGCACAGTAGTAAAAACGCATTCAAAATTATTGCTTTAAGTACTGTAACATTTTCAACAAAATTACATGGTTCACCGTTTACACAGAGGACTGTAGTTCGAATGAACTAATATTTGTTTGGATCCCTGGTTAATAACTAATCGGTTATACATATGATTTAGGTATAACTGCTTAGTTACTATGCAACTAATCATTTATTACCTAAGATAGTCATCAGTTACCCTAAATTAAAATCTACGTTGTTGCTCATTTAACCTCCGTTATCATCTAAGTTATTATTAGACATCTGAAAGTTAGGTAAAAAAATCTTTTCTGCTATGAGATCGAACCTTATGTTATTGTTATTTTGTTATTTGAGGTTCGCCTATATCACTACAAAGTGAAGGCTCTGGGTGCAGGCCACATGACGGGCCTATTGCCAAGGTCGAACATTAAGGCTACGGGGGCCAACTAGCCCTCATAAAATACCGAACTTGTTATTAATTTTTTGGGGTTTTCGTAATATTTTTGGGTGTCAGCAACTTTTTTTTAGCTGCCTTGACCATTTCGAAGCATTCATAACAATCTAAGCGAAAATACGTGAAATGCGCCACTTTTCCGTTATTTTGAACATAAATCACAAAATTTTTGGCGTCTTGCGCTAACTATTGCCATAAAGGACTCTAAACGTGAACCTTCTCGAGAAGTGTGCTGCAGGATTGTTCGGAGTTGGGGAAGTTGTCAATTATTTAACTTAAGGAAATGCCACAATATGTATTTCAATTTCCAATAGTCCAAAATAATTATTTCCATAAACAAAGCTGCAAGCACAGTTCATTGCTGACTTACATTATGACATGGCCAAGTCTGCCTTTTCAGCTATTAAGTTTGCAAAGACTCAAGAAATTTCCAGTTTAGTAACAATTGAAAAATTGTAGGAATGCACTAAGGTCGCATTCAGCTATCCATGATAAAAAATGGCGAGGCATAATATTGAAATACATGTGAAATGTATCTCATTTCAGCGTTTTAATAATTAGCCCACATAAGACCAGTTTGGTTACTACCCTTGACGTTATTTTTTTTATATTTTTTAATGAATTTGGCTAACTTTCTTTTTGATTTTTGGAAACTGTTTGCTACTGTTTCATTACAATTCTGCTTTAATGTTTAGGAAAATTAACGAGAGCTTCACTTCATTGTCCACAAATGTTTTAAATATCAATAAAACAGAAATGTCTAAAAATACTTACTGGATTTTATTTTAATTGTCTGGCTACTTAAAATATTACTTGTCTGTAGTTTCAAGTTTTAAACCTAAATTATTAGTATATTAGTACGTATGTTATTTGAGACAATTTTATTTGCATACAATAAAATATCGGTCCAAGTGAATGTAAATGGTCATTACCCCTTGAAACTGAAACACTACCACTACCACCAATCCAAACCAAACACTAATTATTTTGCAAAACTAAAAGTAATTAGTTAAGTTGTTGTGTTTTACAACCACCCCATGCACGAAAATAGAAAACCATGCAATCACTCAGTTCGAGAAAACATTACTTGTACGTACGGGATCTGATTTCTATGAATTTCTGTGCCAAATGGATGCTCTGAATTGTGAATGCAAAAACATAATAACATTCTACTAATAAGATGCCAATAAACTTTGACAATGGAAAAAAAGAAATACACGCCAATGCGTATATACATATACTATCCACTTGTCACAATTTACTGTAACTTTTTGATATCTCATGCATCATAATATTTGGCACCCGAAATAATGATACCAAAATACTGTCTTGGTATTATTATTATCTCTCAAGTATGGGCAGAGAATGTAGTATCATAATTCGTGTATTAGTCTACGAAATGCATCAACAATTTATGTTTACCTATACAAAAGTCGAAAAACTTAAGTTTTAGGCTGGCTGGTTGGTGATAGATAATTGTAGTGAGTATTCAATTGATGTCTTCCTTCTCTAATCATATCCTTTCTAAATTGTTAGAAATCACAGGATGGCTGCTGGAACTGATTTAGAAACCCAAATTAAAACGATCATGGTATCGTCCTTAATTACTTAGCTATCTATACCTACTTAATATAGCAAAGTTTTCAAATTCAATGGAATTTAAATCTTAAGTACCCATTTAAAACAAAACAGTATTCCATATATATAATATAATAAGTAGATACCTATGTGACTGTGGAACAACGTTTCAACAGGTGCACTTTCTGTAGTTTATGTACCAAGTTTTTGTCTATATCACAGAATTATTACGGTATTATTTACACAACCTACCGTAACATTATACCATGAATGATATGAATAAAATACTGATGAACTATTAAAGACACTAAAAATTACCTGCACAATTATGTGTTGATTGCAAATACTTTTAATTGTATTTTAAAAATCCTTTAGTTTAGAATTAGTATTTGAGTGCACACATTTTAACTACCTACAGGAAAAACTATGTGATTGAAGATAATGAAGCTAATGCAAAAATTTTGCAAACACAATACAACCTTGTGTAGTAATGTAACCTCTTTGAATATTTCTAATAGAACAAATAAATTTAATACCTTGGGAAAAGTTTTACGTTTTTTGCTTGGTGATATCTGTAACTCAATGCCTAATAAATATGATAGGCACAAGCTACTATTACACATGCAAAGAAATCGTTGTTGTTCTGTTATCCTCTTCATTGTTTACGAGTAAAATTATTTTGATGTTGTTGAGTGAGATTTGAATGGTCAACAGAAATCTTGTGCAAACAATTTGATCAACAATCTACACGGAATTGTATTTCACACTTATAAACCGGCTAACTTGTGGCTATGTACAAATATAAAGTTTTCCCCTGTCAACATAGGTATGTATGAATGTATGGTATGCTATCTATACAGATATATAGATTATTTATGTTATTTTAAACATGAATCGCATTAACAGTGAAGAATATAGAAAATCGAAACTATGGATTATCAGTTTAATTGCAACATTGCCTGGCTCTCTTACTTTTTACAATGTCGGTTAGCACTGGCAATGAAACAATCTTGGCGTTTGTGCAATTATGAAGGTAATTTATTCATATACAGAGCACCCAAAAATGCATTTAGTAGAAATGTTAATAGATAAACAGTGGAGTGGCTATTAAAAGTTTCTCTCTATCTTTATGTGGACTTTAGTGTGCTTTGAGATTAACAAGTTACAACAGAAGACAAACAAAACTTTGGAAGATATAACATCACAGGAACACGTCCTGCATAAAAGTACTAAAAAGTTATTACTTGCTTGTAGTGCTATACTCTATTCACGTCACGTCATGCGTAAAGTTTTTGACGATCATACTATTATGGCCCAGATACAATTGAACTCGAGTAAATGTGATAAAACATAATATCATGTATGTATCTATACATAACTTCTTCCATTAAATCTCAACGCTATTTCCCAACATTTATTTGCAGAAAACAGAAAGTTCGATCGGAAGTAATCAATATTATTGAATGTCAATAAACTTATGTAACATTTACATAACTACAGAGCATCCATCTATGCATGGTATATACATTTCGTGATGGATATATCTTTGGATTTTGGATATCCATAAAATTGCAATGCAACTGAGATTGAACATATTAGGGATATACAGAAGTTTAATAGCACTTTTCAGAGATGATCATATCAAAGCGTACATATATCCTAACCAGTGGTGGGTTTGGGTGCATTAATCATTCAGATTTTTATTTTATGAAGATAACAGAACTAGAGCGTTAGGTACCACATTAAGGAGTACTTGACAGGATTCTGTGAGACATTATACCTTGCGACAAGAATTTTGAAATTCTCCCATAAGGATTCTATATGACGTTGAGTATAATTTAAAATCCAAAATTTTCCAGCCCAAATTCCGACAGTTTGAGAAAATGTTGCAAAAAATATCAAAAAAAATTCACTAGAGCACAGGTTTTTGACTTATGAAATTTTGTCGTTTTAAATATACAATAAAAATACATTGGAAACCTGTGCCTTCGAAAAATGTGGACAGATTTCAAAAATGGTCAATGATCTATATTAAGCCGTTCTTCTCAATTCAAGGCTGAAAATCATGTCAACCTCTACTTAACATCATTTTTTGTCGTTCCATGAGTTCTAGCAAGGATTGAATGACAAAATCAAATGGCTTCGTGCAGAATGTTTTTTTTTAAGAAATAGAAAACCCTTTCATCCACTAGGTACATATTTACCTAACTGAAATTAATTATCTGACAGATTCAGCCCCCTCTTCCCTATCTTCTAATTACCTTATGTAAAGCTCTCATTATCATATAATGGCATTCTTCAGTACTGCAAAGGTTCATTAAAATTAAGTTCTACTATTAAGCAATGTTTTAATTACTCAAGTACTAATTTTTTGTATGAGGTGTAGTTTTATTTTCCTTGTATTTTTACATTTTATAATCAATATATCAGTAGAAAAGTATCAGATAAAACTTTCAGGATTGCCACCACAAAGAATGACAAAAGCCTTTGATTTACTTGGGAAAGAAATTGTAAGTGTTAAAGTCGGAACATAATCCATGGAGTAGTTTGCATTAGATATTTAAAAATGCTGATGTATGTATATATTCGTTAATTAAGACAGGTCATTAGAACCAAGATTAAATAAATAAATGGGGAATTCTTACCAGATTTATGTTGGCAATCCACCTGCGGAGATTAAAAAAAGGTACTTTGATTCTTTCACAGTAATCATTCATTACTACATTACCGGATGACGCTAATCGACTTTCCAGACAAGTTGATTCCAAGATGGGAATATGTAATTAGGTCGTTTAGCTTGTCAAATTTGCTGCAGCGCCTTCTAAATTAATAAAAAAAAATCAGAATGAAAATCCAGGTGACCTAGGTAATGTTTGCATGGTTTACGCTGAAATTTGATGGCCAAACAGACATATGAAAACCTTTTTAAGCAGAAATTAAGACTTCTGCCTTGAATTTATTTAGTTACATATCCTCTCT
>JAAAYG020007876.1:0-25795 GCA_009936455.2 Tomocerus minor | reverse complement strand
CTACAGAAATGAATGCCGAGTTGAAACTCAGTTCTAGCTCTATATGTGTCATCTACGTACAGTGATATTTTCTTATGTCATTTATTATAGTCCATAAGAGAGACAGAGAGGAGTATTCATTCTATTATTACCACTTCGCAGAGGCGTATAATAAATTCAAGATGAGTGTGAACAATTTATATACGCTTTTACTTTCCATCTCTTAGGCAAAGTTAGTATCTATAACTTTTCAACTGAACAATAGAAAGGAGATGCAGAAGCAGACGAAGAATTATCACGAATAGAAAATATCCACTGATCAATAGCCAATAGCTACTTAAATGTACATCTGTATATATCCTATAGCTGAAGCCGAAGCTGATGAACAATTATTTCAGTCTCACGAAAAGCAAATAGTGTTTATTTCGATATCTACATTTGTAATTACTATATATTTTTTAGATTGCTTAAAAAAGATAGAATGAAGTGTAAAAGTGGCAAGTTGGAGAAATTAATAGTTACAACTAGTAAAAACTTTTGCAATGTCAGTAAAAAAAATGAATGCCATGTGGAATGAATAGTATTTATATAGAGAGTGTAGATGGTAATGAGAGAGAAGTAGTAAAGGTAAGATTACCTTATCACATTTTGACAAACGCTGAAAATGTTTAGACTGAGCTTAATCTTCTGGCAGTAGAGTGAGTAAAGTGAATAAAGTTTTGGAGTGGTGATAATCTTGAGTTCGTGCTGATAGGTTGAATGGGTCTGGTTGTTGTAATTTGTAATAAAACTGAGCCGCGTGTATAGAATCAATCTGCAAAATAAAGCAAAAATTATTTGCACGTCAAGCATGAGAGTATGAGAGTTTATTTTAGTTTCCCATGCGAATTCTAAGTGGAGCTTACTATTAGAATGAGGATATTAACTGTGAGTGTAAGAGAGTCAAGGAGTAGTGAGTAATGAGTGTCCGAGTTTTAGAGAAAGAAATGAGAGCGGATATCTCAATATTCTCAATGCTCTTGTCTTGTATGTCAGTCACTAAAGGAATTAATTAGGTGGATAGAGGTAGAAGGAGGAACAGCGTTAAATGTGGGAGAGAGAGAACTGCGTTGCCGACTGTGTGAGGGAGTCATGTAAACTTTTGCATATAGTCTCGATGTTTAACTGAATTTTAGATGTTCACGTGTGTAAGGCATAATAGGATTTAGGCTGTTAGGGCACTGTCACTGGCAATTTATTTGCGAAGCGAATCGCAATCCCAACTCTCAGCTCACAAAGGTAACACTGTTCAGAATTGAGAAGAAGTCGAGGGAAGAGAAACGGGGACTGTACAAGCAGGCGCCGACACACTCCCGTTTTCTTTCGATCCCGTAAAACCGAACTTCCTAACTATCAATGCCAAGTCAAGCTAAGCTCTCCTACTACATCGTTCTCCACACACAAACGCTTTCTACTTTCTACTGAGAAACGACGACGGAGTAAAAGAGAAAACTGGAGTAAATAGAATTGCTAAAGATATTGGACGGTTGTTTATAGGAGGATAATATCCTCTTGTCACTCGCCTAACATTTAATCCAACAAAATCTAGCCAACTTCCACCTTTTACTACAAAAACAACACAGTCAGATCACAAGAGAGGAGTTTACGTCTGATTGTTTTCCCTTTACGTCCCTTTTGTTTGTTTCTTCTCCCATTTTCCTCTTTGATTTATTTGCCTTAGTCACTTTCTGTGTTTCTATTCAAGTGCCCTACTAAAATGGATAACCTAACAAACCCTATCACTTTTAATAGCTTCTTTAACTATATCATAACAATAATAAGCCTCCAAAGTCAAAATTTGCTAATCCTCTCGCAGAAATTCACAAATCCAATCCACTCACTTCAACTGTAAACAACCAGGAATCTTCAGCAGTCCTCTAAATCCAGATTTTCAGCACTCTATAGCCAACTGGAAAACTGTTCACTTGCCGCTAATTCCTTCTTCTCCGTCATATGTTCGGCTTTAGTGTCACTCTGCGACCTGGAATCCTGTTCCAAAGATGATGGCAAGATTATCCACACAAAATATCCACAGATGCACAGGGAACAAAATTATTCCCGATTTAGTAGCATTGATTTGGTCCAGATCAAAATTAACTTCTTAGTCCACCTAAAAATATGCAAAAGTAAATTAAAACATTTTCAATCATCAGTTTCACAGTTGATATCTTTTTAAGAATGCTCTGGTTTGCTAAAGTCTTTTCAAGGTTGACAAACAAGAGATTTCCTTTGTCAGATAAGCTCTATGCTTTTTATATCCCTCTCCAGCTTATATTTATAATCCCCATTTATTTGTACGATGTTACAGTTTAAGTTTCAAATTGTTAAGCTTTTAAGATTTAAGAGCGTCCTCACCTTCTTAGTTGTTGTTGAACAGAAACGTCTTGGAGTAGAGTAGGAAACTGCATTTAATTTCGTTTGCTTTTGCGAATTGTGTAGGTTATTATTTTTACGAGCCCTACGGTATCTTTATAACGAGGAAAAAATAACGGGATTCAATATAATTTTCCAGCTGAGCATCTGCATACAATGATGTATAATTAAATAGGCTTCTGCCAATTGCCAGCACTGTTAGCGGTAGTATCCGAGTAGGCGACTTGGCGGAATAACAAATTACACTCTACAATACTCAAGTAAATGTGTATATTATATTGAAAGGGTTCTAAATATGAGTTGTAATTTATAAATGAAGGAGTTTCGTTCGGTTTAGTTGTTTTAGCCTGACAAAGAGTTACTATTTTGTAGTAAGATGATTTTTGGCTCGTAGTGGTAGTACAATATAGTATATATGCTTATTATATATGTTTTTGTATATGTCTGTAGAGTATATATACTTACTTATTATACTAATATCGGATGTTGCAGAACATTGAACTGCAGTGCGGATTTTCTACTCGGTGTGCCTACTAGTCAGCTCCAGTGTAAGAAAATTTTATATTTGCCTGTAGTTGCACTATAAGGGTACATTGTTACATTAATATTAGGTTACGTTACGTTACAGAATATATATATATATGCTATTTTCTTTGAGCTACACATTGACATAGAGGGTCTAATAATATATTTTGGGAGAAGGTATATAGCGGGCGGGCGGATGTTGGTGCTTGATAGTTAAACTTCCGCGAAAAAGGCAACACATGGTTTCTTAAGACACACACATAATCCTGGCTGACTGATTTTATAATACATACTATGATACTATGATCCTGTCCCTAAGTAGAGGCAGTCAGAGTGAGTGGATGAAAAGATGTTTTGTACAGAGAATAATAAACAAGTGCTTGCGTAAATCATTTTATGTCTGCCTTTTCACGAAAAGGGATTTTACTGAAGGAAGATCCTTATTAAATATTGTCGCATTTATTTTTCAACAGATCCTTTCATCTTGAATAGGGAACAGGAATTTCCGAGTATTGTAGCAATAATGGGCACAACTCTTAGGGTCATTATTTTTCTTTTGTGGTCGAAGATAAGATATATAGGGATAGAGAATGGTTGTGTGGTGGCGAGCGGACGTGGACGTGACTCTTTGAAAAGAAAACGACGAAAATAGCTTTGATGTAAGCAATAATAGATCGAATGTGCAGAAAATAGAATCTACTACAAAGAAAACCAATACAATAATAATTGGTTAAGGATGGGGAAAAGAGCCGAATGTCGATAAGTCACATACAACAATCTTTTCTATGCTTTTCCCATCCTTTTTCAACGGAATCCTTAGGTACTTCTCGCTTGACGGCTGTTGACTTTCTGAGCTTTGTGTACGGTTAATCGATTTCTTAGCTTCAATTGACCAATTCGCAAAGTCAAGTCAAGTGGAGGAGCGGAGAGGAGCCGCAAGAGAAATCAGACTGAATTATTAATCATCATGCATAAATCATGGAAAATGCAAAGTCCTTCCCGAAACATTCATTCCGACGTGACTTTATGTCTTACAGCTATCAGCATTGTGTCTGTTACAATTTCCCGGGGAAGGGAAAATACCCGATTTATTATCTGATGGAGGAAAATGCTTACTTTTACATATTCTTCCTGTCATTTTTAACCTTTTTCCTATTCTCATTTTATATTCTGCTCGTCATCTCGTGTCTCGTTGACTCTTAAGTGACAATCAGACACGAACATGCTTTCCATATTGATCTATTTCCTTTCCCCATTCCTTTCTCCTGACAATGACAAATAATTACTAAAGATGTTACGTGTAAATTAACATTTTTCGCAAAATGATGCAAACATTACGCACAATAAAATTATTTATGAGATGAGCTAGGTACGTTATCTTTGATATTAGCTAATGTAAGTAGAACAAATTTGATTAACAATTTGTTTACTTAACTATATGTCGTGTATGGAATTGGGATATCAATTTTCCTGTTTAATCTTTTAGAGGTAGATATACTGCTGTAAACTGGGCAGGGTATGCACCTGTGAAATTGTGACTTGTAAACACCAAATGGCCTGACTGTTCCATGTTTATATTTAACGATATGATAGGATTTTAATGACCACTTGCAAATGGGCGGCTATTCTGTGCCGCTGAAAAACCTTCTCTTACTTACACGTATGTATAACACAAACTGCAGTTATGAAAACATTAGTTTATCCAAACGATTGTGCTACACGCTACCTTATATTATAGCACCTACCTGTATGAACTCTTTTGCCATCACACATTTTGTAGCTACATTTCTATCCGCCAAAAAACTATGAATTATGCAGTGTACACCTGTGTGTTTACTACTTCTGGGTTAATTGGAAATGAAAATAGATGCGTAGTAAGAATTAAGATTCGATACGTGTTAATACAAAGGAGGGCGGAATTTTCTGTTCTGTTCTAATTTTTTTAAAAGCCAAAAATCGAAACTGTTCAAAATGAGAATGTCTTGTTATGTAAAGGTGTCTGAACCTTTGCTTTAAGTTCATTTCTGCTTACATTTTAACCAATGCGCAATAATCAAATTATTTAAGTTTTATTGCATAAAAAAATTCCATACGGACATAATATTAGGGAAAAGCAAGTCAATTCTGATGAAGTAATTGGGTATTCATTTCAGGTAGGCACCACCTTTAAATACATGTCATATCATAAGTACAACAGATAAAAGTTTCAATAGTGGGACTGGACTGAGATAAGTCCAGTAGACATGTACATATACTATAGTATGCATCTATAACTTGAAGATAGTACGATAAAATGTTCACAAATAAAACAAATGATCATGTAAACAACTGTGTCGATGAAAAATGAATGAGGACATTAAAAACTTTGGCACACGTGGATAATTAAGTATTTTTTAAAATGTCATTGAGACAATTATCAGTTGGCAGCATTGTTGAAGTTTAAATAGGGTACCTACTGCCAGTGATTCAAAATAAACGAATAGCCAAACAATTCACGATTTACATTACTTTATAAAATGAAGATTTTACCGTTACATTCACCCAAGATCCCTAATATGTTGACAGTAATTTTATTCCTAATATCCTTACCTCTTCAAATAGGTATGGTCAATACTAAGAATGTGTTTGAAGAAACAGAAGATGGATTCTGTGCCCGTAGTTCTCTAGAAGACAATGAGGACAGTAACACTTGTCAGCAAGGTAAATTGTACTTTATAAATGGAAGAAATTGCAATATTATAATTTGCATAATTGTTGCATAATAATACGGTAGGTAATCGTTTATTAAAATAAGGTTTTTTTTCGTACATTCTACTTTTCTCATACCTACTCATTAAACTGAAGAAATGCACAAGGATCTACATGAATAATTCAATCGCAAAATTTACTAACAAGTCAAAATTTGAAAATGGCATTCTTAGGTATCAAATGGTTGGACATTAACTATGAACTTGTTGACAAGTTAAAAAAACAAAATGCGAACGATATTTTCGAATTTTTGGATAAAAATGAAGATGGATGGCTTGATCAGGTACAATGCACTTTGAAAAATTGTAGTCATATAGAACAAGATTTATTTATTGCTTTTATGAAATGAAAAAATTGAGCAGGAGGAATTTCTACATCTTATATCTGGTGGAGATATCTCACTTATCAGCCCACGTACAAGTGTGCAAATCAAAAATATTTTCTTCCTTTTGGGCAAACTAAGTGATGAGTCCATTGATATGGAAGAATTTAAAATCTTCCTCGAGAACGGTATAAAAGTCATGGAGCCGAAGGATTTCCACAGATTTTGCCTACGACATTTATCCCGGAATTTCATTTCATCCTTTAATGGTAGCAACTTGACAGTAATTCTTGGAAAATTCGACATTGACAAAAATGAAGTTTTGGGGCAGGTATATATAATCATGCATGAAATTGCTTATGACAAGTAAAATCATAGGATAATGAATTCAAATGAATTTTATTTTGATACTGAATTGTGTGTACCAATTTCTAAACTCAGAGGGAACAATTTGATGCTGCGAAAACAATTTTTGGGTTCCCTAGAGAAGATATTTCCTGGCAAGATGTTTCCAACAGCTTGGAGAAATTGTCGAAGATTCGTACAGGCAAGCAGTTGCATATATATACTGTTGAACTATATTCTCTATATTAATTATCACTTAATGAGAAAAGGAGTTAATTCTATCGTTTATTTCTTAGATTTGCAATATTTGGAGCATTCTACAGCATTACAGTGGACTAATTCTTTAATATATCATGCTCTTAATGCCCACTACGAATCATACTATAATGATATGCTACTTAGAAGTGATACGAATGAAGACGGCTACTTGACGCTAGTCAGTATTCAGTTTTTATTATGAATAATAATTTGACCTTCTCCATTACAATGTTCATTTCTAAGATCTAGTTAATAATGATTTCCTTACGAAACTTGTCTAAATCATAAGTTCAACAATTACGACCCCGCATTTATGAAACTTCTGATATATTTAATAAAATTACGCAATTATTTTTGTTAAAGGTAGAAATCAGCCGTTCTCTTTCGTTATTCTTGGGCTGTATTGAAAACAGGCCAATTTGCGAGCACATCTTTAGTGATGAAATGAATTTGATGCAATTATGCCATGCTGATGACATATTAGGTAGGAATTTTCTTCATTTAAAACTTTATGCAATGTTCAATTGCGCAATTCATTTTCACATGGAGGAATCACGTATTATGTTTAGAAAACTGATCTGAGCTTACTTCTTGTAAGACTAGATGCTTAATTGGTAACATGCATTTATACTTTTGCTTTGTGAAAAAAGAACTTCGCAAACTTGAAGTAGGAATAAATTGGGCTGCATTTACTCCAAGGAACTGTGACTTATTTACAAAGACGCATGAAGAATTTTGGAAACTGGCTGACACAGACTCCAACGGATACATTACTTCGGTAAAAAAAACTACAATATATATTATTGTCAAATCGGAATATGCTGCCATTTCACGTTTATTCACTGACTTCTTCCATCTTATCATTATTATCAGGAAGAGCAAGAACTTTTAAAAACACTTTTTGATACCGAAAATGATAATGGTTCTACAGCGGAAACAGGAATTGGAGAATTTCAGGCTAAAATCGATGGAAATAATGACAAGATTATCACTATTCATGAACTGCATCTATATTTTGAATCTCCAAATTGGAAAAATGATCGTTCATCTTCAAAATATGAAAAGTTGCTAAGAAAATTGGGAAATGACGATAATTTGAGAAACAAAATCCCCACACATATTTACCAGATTTTCAAAATATTCGACGAAGATTTGAACGGAAAGATAAACTTTGTAAGCACTAATTACGCCATTAACAGATGTAGACACTCAATTAAAGTAATTATAACTCCCAATAACCTGACCATATGAATCATATAGAAGGAACTGAGGCTCACAAGGGAAATCCAAAATTTCTACTTAAGAACAAAATGGATTGACTCAATCATAAAGCATATTGATGAGGATGCTGACGGGGTAATTTCATTTAAGGAATTTAAGAAATTAAATTCTTTCCGAAAATTCATTCTCCCAAGCGATGTTTGTCCTGATGGAAAAACTAATGAAAACTATCAAAAAATATTTAATAAAATCGACTTAAGTACCGATGGCTATATAAGTAAGGTAATTATTTTCATACAAATTTTCGTTATCTTTCATGCATTAATTAAACGTATTTCATGCATTGACCAATTTACTTTTATGTAGAACGAGCTGTTTGAAATGGTCAATTTAATTGTTATAGCTGATACAAATAATGATGAAAGAGGACAGGACGATATTTCTGATTATTTATTGTATGCTATTGAAGAAATAGCTGAAGATAGTTGCTCATTAATTTGGGTACAAAAACAATTAAAAATGTGTTGAATTAATCAGCAAATACAAAATCGGATTTAATAACGTTTACTAAATAAAATCCAGCACGAATTCTTGGAAGTGGCGAAACAGCACGGGAATGAGAAAGTTAACTTCGTAGATGCCGAGAAGGATTTCTTACGATGGGATACCAATGAAGATAAATGGATAAATTTTACAGAATACACAGAGCTATTTAAGGAATATATGCATTGGAGTTTTGACGCTGCCGCGTTTGTGGACTGGTTGAAAGTATGGCTATTAGGAATAGGGAACCCAGATTATTACACTGAGGAATTTCTGGAAGACTTTAAAAAGCAAGATGAGAATAATGATGGAATAATATCCAAAGTGAGTGTTGTGACTTCATACATAATTCTATTTTTTGCTATATATTATACCATATATATGTTGCTATACACAAGTATTGCAACATATATTTTTATCTATTATGCAATGTAGTGTCGTCCTCATTAGATGTGTCTAATTCTGTTTCAAATTGACCAATTGATTCTTTTATCTGTAGGGAGAGATCATTAAAATTCTACAAAATCACCGCAAAAACTATTACACTGAGGAGCGAGTAAATGCAAAATTTTCACGCTCAGACAGAAATGAAGATAGGTATATTTCAATGAGCGAATATTATCTTCTTACACTCCTAAAAGCTCGAAGGCAACAATAAAATGCTAATACAAAAAAATGTAAACATGTCCAATTTGTTTTCAATTACTGTGGCGGTCAGACTTGTATGCACCAATTAAAGTCTCGCAACCTGCATTTTTGCCTTCACTTTTATTGGTCAATTTATTTGAAATACACTCCTCTCATTGGTAATTAATTACTATGACTTTTTAAATGATTTCCAATAGAGGGTTATTAAATGCAAAATATTTATTGTTGAGAGGTATCTCATGAACAATAGTAAGATAAATAACATAAATAACCCCCCCATTGGTAATCGTAGAATTTGTCATACTAATTTACCAATCCGAGGAGTGTATTTTAAATAAATTGGCCCATAAAAGATACAAAAATGCAGGTTGCGAGACTTTGGGGCAAACAAGTCTGACCGCCATGCCCATGCTAGTCATATTTCTTTACGAACGTTTTCCAATATTCCATTAAATGTTTGTCCCAAATTATGTAGATAATTGAATCATTCTTTGGCATCGCATGTATAAAACAATTTTAGATGAGGCAAATCATTTATTAGCTTCTCCTTGCATATTATACATTTAAACTGCTCTTAGTATAACTTATGAAAAGTTTATGGTTTTAAAATTACTACATAGTTATGTTTATAAATTGATTGCCATTATTTGCATAAAATCATTAGTTTTACCCCTAAAAGAAGTGCCAGTTAAGTTGTAACTAGCTAATATTTTAGCACTCAAAATTGTTTGATGGTCAACACTTTGATTGACTGATAATTTGGACGATTAAACGTTTAGCACGAAAATATTCGCACGGCATAGGTTGAAGGTTTGTGAGGGATTTGACATTTTCGAAGAATAGGAGGAAATTAGTAATACGTCTCCAGTTCCACCCAACTTCCAGGAGGAAACCGACGAATGAAATAACGACGAACTTCATCATATATAAAGATGAGTAAAGTAAACGGTAGAGCGCAACACCACCACTCGAATCTACAGAAAATTAAATTAAAGTCATTTTAGTCTGTTTTCAATTTCAGCCATAAATTATAATTCAACCTTTTCATCCATAGAATAAAATAATTCACCTCAGAGGTTTAGTCTTTAGAGCCTGATCCATTCCTGGGCAATAGCACAAAAATGCAGCCACAAGAGTCTCAAAAACCAATCCAAAATTTAAAATCCAGTTCCTGAAATAACAATCGATCATTAATTAGCCGAGTTACATTTATTTGCAAACAATCGTGAGTTTACATTTGTAGGAATCTTTAATTAAAACACTAACGTCATTCCTTGCTGAAGGATAGAATTCTTTCTGGTTTTACTAACGATCAGGTCAGCCCATTGAACCACAACAATTGCTACGAAGAAGGCAGTTTGACAAGAGTATTCGAGATTTTTGCGTTGGGCGTAGGTCTATTAATTTTCAATCACGAATTACTTGATAATAACTCAATAGTTTCATAACTCTTAAAAAATTTTACCCATTCTTGTCCATAAGAGTCCTCAACATTACTGACGAACTTAGAGTCCCATCTTTCTCGCAAGTTAAAGAGATCTAGGGGCCAGAAGCCATTACTTGCCATCACAACAAAATATGCATAAAAGCCAGCAACTGCTTGTATCATTCCAATTTGCCCGTAGGCAAGAGAAATTAATCTACAATAAAAATATTATTCAATATAAAATATATAAAACAGAGGCTTAACTAAAATAATGCTTCGACAAAAATCCAACCTCCGATTGACCAGTTTGTCTTTAGTGGGATCTCGGGGTTTACGCTTCATAATATCTGATTCCGGTCGTTCGTAAGCTAATGAAATAGCTGGTACCTAATACACATTCAAAAATGTAGCTGTATCGAATTATTAATGCGGATTGGACTGTAGTTAGAGCACGGTTATATCCCTAAATACATAGATACAGTAGAGAGACGAACAGACTAACTGTCAGAACGAACATCTTACCTTTTTCACTCTACCATAGATACATGTATAGTATAAACGCGCATTAAAGTTTGTATCTTATTTTTAATACCATGTCAGTTCCCAAATCAATGCAAAGAATTGTGATCGTTCCAAGGGGGAGAGGAATAGAGCAAACAATGAACATCAAAAAGGGGGATATCTCAGGAATATTGGATGTCAGGGTGTAAGCTATGGATTTTTTCAAGTTGTCGAATATCAAGCGTCCCTCTTCTACACCAGTCACAATAGATGCGAAATTGTCATCCAGCAATATCATATCAGCGGCTTGTTTAGATACATCCGAACCAGCGATGCCCATTGCCACACCTGAATATTATGTGATCATGTAGAAATATGAATTAATTCCATTTATTGATCTCCAACAATTAAATTAGTAAGTAAACAATATTTTAATTAATTCAAAAGTCTGCTTCTGTACCTATGTCCGCTTTTTTCAAAGCGGGTGAATCGTTGACACCATCTCCAGTTACGGCCACAATAGCACCAAGACGTTGGCACCCTTCTACAATAATCAGCTTTTGTTGGGGAGACGTTCGAGCAAATACGATTTCCGGATGGTGTTTAAGAATGTCATCAAGCTGCTCAGATGTAATTTCCTTCAGCTCTCCACCATTAACAACGGCAGCCTTAGCCTCTCTTGGATTTACTTCGCTCACAGGAATGCCTTTACGTTCTGCTATATCTTCCACCGTTTCGTTATCTGAAGCAGAAAAATCATTTTAATTGGAATTGGAACTAGGCTTAGTTGTAAAGCTCAATATAATTCATTGTTGTGTTAATAAAATGCATACTATCGGAAATAATTCCAACCGATCTGGCAATGGCTTTTGCAGTAATAGGATGATCCCCTGTAACCATAATGACCTACAAGGCAAATTACAGAAATAAAGCTTTTTTGCATTTAC
This sequence comes from Tomocerus minor, assembly GCA_009936455.2. Taxonomy (NCBI): domain Eukaryota; kingdom Metazoa; phylum Arthropoda; class Collembola; order Entomobryomorpha; family Tomoceridae; genus Tomocerus; species Tomocerus minor. Next base: position 13,920 of record JAAAYG020007876.1, on the reverse strand, counting down.
CCAAAATATTTTTTTCAATTCAAAATTAGTCACATGCCTTGATACCAGCCGAACGACATTTAGCAACTGCGTCAGGAACTGCTGCACGAGGGGGATCAATCATAGAAATAAGACCTACAAATCGAAGACCACTAACAGGGAAGTTGGGATTGTCAACATCAAATTGGTAATCTTTTTTGTATTTGTCAGCGGGAAGCATTAAGTCACAAAAACCTATTAAAATAGTTTAGATATAATAGTTAGTGCTTTTAGTTAAACTGTTTACCATGTATACCTACATAATTTTAATGTAATTTTAGTTTAGGGAATTATTTTGAAAATGCAAATACCCAGAACACGCTCTCCTAATCCTCCGAGATCCATATACGCAGCCGTGAAGTCTTTCTTGCCTTTATCGTCCAAAGCCTTTTCACTACCATTTAAAAAGATAGTAGAGCATCTTTCCAAAATTCTTTCAGGAGCACCCTTTAAATCAATTTTGTTATTTATACTTGTAATATCATTCATGCCCCAACCATATAAATCTTAAAAAAATAACAGTAATTCCCTAAATAACTATGATAAAGGTGAAAGTACTACCTTCATCACAAGGAGTAATCGGGCATCTGAATCTTCTGTTTCATGTATTGAGATTTGGTATTTGTTTGTTGAGTTGAAAGGAAGTTCGCATAATTTGGGGTTGCGTTGTCGCATTCCTTTGACATCACCGCTGGACAATTCCATAAATTTCAGAAGAGCAGCTTCCGACGCATCGCCACTCACTTCCCGTTTCATAACATGTACACCGTCCTGTCCCCCTTTAAACTCTGCTCGGTTACACAGAGCTGCACAGCGACCCAAAGCTATGAATCCACCTGAAGTTTTATCCAGCATAGCACCAGATTGGTCTTCGGTAGTATCCGCTTCAAAAATTGTTCCATTGTACCACATATGAGCAACGGTCATACGATTTTGAGTCAAAGTTCCGGTTTTATCTGAGCAAATAGTAGACGTAGAGCCAAGAGTTTCCACAGCTTCTAAATTCTTCACCAAACAATTTTTTTGGGCCATGCGTTTGGCAGTCAATGTGAGAGCAACCTGCAAAAAACAATTCAGAATCCACAGTATTTACCAAGAACACCTATTTGCATATTAACCTATTCATAAGTTAGTGAGGTTAAGGAGGCAGTTGCCACTTACCGTTACGGTGGCCAGTAATCCTTCCGGCACATTGGCAACAATAATTCCGATAAGAAAGATAACGGCTTCCAACCATTCATATCCCAAAATCTTGGCCAGGATAAAGAAGGAAACTCCCAAGAAAACAGCGACACCCGTGATAATATCAATAAAATACTCGATCTCTCTAGCAATCGGCGTTTTTCCGGATGAAAGTCCAGAAGCCAGACCGGCAATACGACCCATCACTGTGTTGTCTCCAATATTGATAACCATTCCCTTACAGGTTCCTGGAGGATCAAACAAAACATTTATTGAATGCATTAACAAGCAAACTATGAAATATGCTGCTCTAGCTAAAGTAAAAGAATTTCGGAAGGTAGTTGGATTACCTTCTACGGCATTGGTTGAGAAAAAGGCAATATTCTTGGTTTCCAAAGGATTCTCATGGGTGAACTCTTTACTTCTGCTCTGGGGTTCAGACTCGCCCGTCAAAGATGAATTATCAACCTGAGATTAAAAATAGGGTACTAATGATTGTATTAAAAATGGACAATTATAATCATATGCAGTTTTGCATACCTTGAATTGTTGGCATTCCAAGATTCGTAAATCTGCAGGAACACGATCACCAAACTTAACACAACAAATATCTCCGATAGTTATTTGCTCCGCCTGTATAGTAATAGTTTCCCCATCTCTAATTACAGTGGCATACTGAGGTACTAAATTCTTGAACGAATCCATTATCCTCGAACTTTTTGCCTCTTGGAAATATGAAAATATTCCAGTGACGATAACTACAGTAGTGAGTACTATGCCAAGGTATAACTGCAATTTAAGAAAGCGTCAAAATTTCCGTAGACGAATGATAGATGAGAAAAGGTTAAAAAAATATTTAGACTTGTTTCTACTGTACATTATCAGGTGCCGGTTCATTTTTTGTAGTAGCTTCTACTGCATAAGCAATGTAACATAGTAATGCTCCGCCCCACAGAAGTGCTGCAAAACCTCCAAAAAGCTGCAGACAAAATTTTACCCATTCTGGGGTAGTTTTCGTGGGAGTGAGGCCATTCAGTCCGTATTTCTCAAGATGTTCCTTAGCCATTGCGGCTGTTAATCCCTGTTTATATGTATCATAATAATGTATTATTTATTGTACACAGAAATTCTCGCATAAATTTAATTTCAACTAGAAAGTAAGATCCCACCATTTCAACATTTGTTTGATGTCTCGCACATAATTCTTCGATTGAAATTTTGTGATCATCGATATCCAATTCTTTCTTCAGGTTGTTCAAATCCAGTTTTTTCGGTTTCTTCCCCTTGCTTGGTTTGCTATTCTTGCGATCATTAGGGGGTGGCGCATCTTTTGGCGGTGCAGGCCCCGCAGGTGGCTGATCACCCATTCTACCCGGCTATATAATATTACTTATTTGATGACTGCAAACAGGTACTGATATATTTACTTACAGTTATCACGTATATGAGAAGCACAGAATTTTAGAGCTTAATAACAATTGATGAATAATCCGACATTTATCAGTATTTGAAACAACTAAACCCTTTCTTTCGAACACCGAGAAAATATTCTTTTTTTCTCCGAATTTAATAGTAGAAGAATTTTCAATTCCAATTTCGCAGTCATCATCCACCCAGCAGCAAGAGTAAAAGCACGAAATCGCAGAAACATCAAAATAACAAAAATTGTAAAAACCCGCCATGCATTCATACGAGTTGTCCTTTGTTCCCTTAGGAACTTTTGGTCAATGGTTGCAACACAGACGAATGCAATATCGAATTTTGCAGAGCTGTGAAAGAAGATTCACTATAGATTATTATCTCGGAAATTATGAAAATTGACTTTTTGAAGTCGTGACGTCATTGGGCGTGGATTTAAAAGGTATTTAAATAGTCAGAATGACGTCACCGTTTATTGCTAGATTTCAGGATTTGCTGTTTGCCGATCCTTTAGTAAAGGGGAAGGAGAGGAGGTAATTCAAAGCATCAATTTTATTCTTTGCCATTGACGAAGAATTTCCGTAGGTGTCTCTTCTGTGATTCTTTGCCAATTCTTTAAGGGGGAGGGAGGGGGGAAGTATCTACTATCCTTGATTTCTAGCTACAAGTACTTCTAATAAAGAAGAATAGCTAATCATGTGCCCTGGCTTTGATAATGATAGTATATGATACAAACCACAAGGGCATCCTTTCATGTTCGTATAATTTTGGAAGTACTAGTATACTAGAATCGAATGATTGCATTTAAAATCTGTTTGGATTTATAATGATAAGCTAAGTGACACAAAAACTGACTGTTCGTGTCCGGTTCATGAGATAACAGTAATTTAAGTATATAATAATAGTATAATTAGATTATTCGGTGTGAATTCGGCGCTCATATTTGATGGCACGGCGTAGTCGGGCGGGATGGCGGGTTAATGCCGTACGTTTGTCAAGGCTGCCTGGGATAAACTTCGACGTTACACCAAAATACAAACTGCCGCACAAGCGGTCACATATAATTATAATCCATATGGGAAAATTAGAGATTAGGTACCACAAAATAAACTGCTGCGTAAAAAGCGAAGTATAATCGTAATTTTAGGATCTTGATATACATATGTATACAAGGCTGTATTTAGAACTCAGTTTCGGGGGGGGCAAAGCCTTTATTACGATATTTGCGAATGCTCCAATTCGCGCGTAGCGCGGAAACTTTTGCGATTTGGGCCTAAAAATTGATGTCATTTCGCGCGAAGCACGGAAAATTTTGCTTGTTTTTCCGAAAATTTTCTCTTTATTTTCGACATTTCGGGGGTGGAGGGTGGATTAATTACCCTTGTGCCTATCCCCCAAATACGGCCATGTATGTATATTTATTAGTATTTACAAATATTTAGTTATCCAATTTTAGGCATTCAGTACATATTACACGTAAACCTATATAAGCCTACATACCTATATTATAACGTTAGGATTGAAAAGTTAATTTAGGGTGTAAAAGCTCAGTTAGTGAATGTTTACGCTGAATAATACCTTCTACTTGTAATGCATTTACGACGAAACTAGCCTAATTTGAATCTTCATTAAATGCCTCCATAAAGCTCATTTTTGGATTACTCTCTGAAAAACTAGTCTACTGCCAAATAATAAATAAAATGGTATTGCCATACATGAGTAAAGTTTACATTGCGTTGTCCTACTTGGAAATCTCGGTCCTGGAAGTGTCTGGACTCTGGAGGCATAAAAATATAGTAGTGGAAAGGAGCAGGTATATATCCTCCTTTTACTAATTAAATTTAGTTCAACTCTTGCATCTTCTCGGTTTATTTGAGCTGAGCTAGCAAAGTTATCTGACATTCATTACACTACATTGTAAAATCACATCAGAGCTTATTTACATAGTATATAGTGTTTCCGTTTACACAAGTAGCAAATTGATATAGAAAGCAGTATATATAGTAGTAGAGTATAAGAGTGTAAAGTTTGAATTATCATGCATCATACAGTAAACTGAGTAGCCTTGTTTCGACAGAATGTAAGCAAATGAGTTCGTTCGTGTATTGCATTATGTCTATAGAAAAGTAATGTATTTATTATATAGAGGCAGAAAGGGCACTAGGTGATATTTTAATTTAGCTCAAAGTGACAAGCTCGTTTGAGTTTCATAGAATGTGCATGTTAGCAATTCCCTTTAGGTTTTTCGTGATGAAAATTAACTATTAATAGCCATAGGAGAAAGAAATTCGGTGTTGTACACGGAGTATGAATTGTTGGCGTAAAAGAGCAAGGGCTAGCTCTCGCAAAAAGCATAAGGAGACTATTCGGGGACATGAGAAGACAAGATATTTTCTGTATTACTGTACGTAGTCGTACATTGCACGTATGTAATGCAGTTGAATTTCAGTTGAACAGTGAGCCTACATACATTTTGCACTTAGTGACTCCGAGTCGGAGAAAGATAACGGAAAAGCTGGCTATATAACATAACATCTTTAAGGCTAACCAACCCGGGTAAGTTCACTGCAGTAAACTGGGTCAATTCAACTCTGCATTCCTCTCTCCGCTCTTTTCTCATTGCTATTGCACGCATGTATTCCCTTCACATCTAATCTAAGCTACACAACACAAAAAACACACTCAGCAACAACACCACTTCGCTACTGAAATCATGCAGTACTCGTACAATACCTTTTCCATGCACATTGTCAACAGCCAACTTCACCAAGTCTACAATATCACATAAATTCCCATTTTCATAACAGTTTTAATTAGACAAAGATCCTTACGGAAAAAAACACATATTCTCCGACTCTTTTAGTTCAATAAGCAAGTTGTCTTTTCATGATAAACCTCAATAATACTCCGAATTGCATAATTTAACATCAAAATATTTCTCACACCACCGCACCGGCTTCATCCTAGTTTTCCTTTTCTCTCAGTTTCTATTCGATTGTTTTCAATTTTCGTTTCGTGAACAGCCCAAATATTAATAGTAATAAGGGATCGTGACTTGAGAGCGAGATTACAGATCGTAATAAAATAAAGTGAAACATGTCTCAGGTAATTTTCTGTACACATTTGCAAAAGAAAATAAAATAATATTATTAGCAATTGGCAAAATGTTATTTGAAGGATATGTGTCTCTCCTGTGTATATTTTCAGTGTTATCTAATTCATATAATATGCCCTATATATAAATGCTCTATATATGTCCTATATGATTTTGCACTCAATTAATTAGTAATAAGCTCGGCTCCGCATGATATTTATTATCTCCCTTGTGTAACTGGGTTATCTTACCAATAATTTATTTATGAATTACAGTCTGAAAATCCATACGACATAAAAGAGTCGGGAGAACTCGGGCGGTACATTGTAGCGGCCAGAGATTTGCCAGCGGGCACAATTATTGTCCGAGAGGTTCCTTTGGCATGTGCTCCCGCAGATGATCCCACTTATGAAGATTTAGGAGGAATGCCCATGTGTCTGGGCTGTTTTGCTAAAATGACCGGTGGCTCTTCCTCAAGGTGCACTAAATGTAAATGGCCAGTGTGTGGAGAAACTTGTGAAACGGTAATATTCTTCAAGGCATATGAATGGATGAGACAATTTTATAATGATGTTACGTTGATAATACATTGACCTTTATAATAAATAGATTCCTCATCATGCAAACAACGAATGCAAATTTTTCGTCCAGTACCAAGTATCGTACAAGTCTTTAAAAGATAACCCGCTTTTGAATGAAAGCATTTTTCTATTTCGCTGTCTTTTACTCAAGCAGAATCGTCCAGATGTGTGGGAAGAGATTATCATGAAATTTGAACATCATACAAAAATTAGATACACGAAATCCTTCTGTATTACTAAAGATGTTAAAGTTATTGCAAATCTTAAAGAGTTTTATAGGAATTCGGATTTTCTGGTTAATGAGGAAGAGGTGATATTTATCAGTGGAATTATCAATGTGAATGCATTCAGTACAACGAAATTAGAGGATGAATGTCGACGCGTCCGAAGACGAATGACGTAATATTAAAAAGACTTAAACATTGATTTTGATTTTAACCCATATAATTTCCATTTTGGTTCTTTTTTTTTAACAGAATAGCCCAATGTCTTTACCCTACAGCCAGTTTACTTGCCCATTGCTGTGTACCTAATGCTACATGGACAGTTTCCAGCTCCCCGGATTTCCAAATGACAATTAGAACGACAATTCCTTTGAAGACAGGAGAAATGATTGCCATTGCATATGCAACACGTGAAATTACATTAGGGACTTTGCAAAGATTGGTATCAACAGAGGAAATTGCGCATTTCATTTGCAAATGCTACAGATGCGTGGATCCGAGTGAATGTGGAACATTTCTGTCAGGAATTAAATGCTCTAGTTGCATGGAAGAAAACAACACCATACTACCTGTTAATCCTACGGAAGCAGAGTCCATATGGAAATGCTTGGGCTGCAGGCAAACTTTCTCCGTTGAGAGAATAGTAAAACTTGTTGGAAAGATTGAGAAGCAATTCGATAACATTAAAAGCTCCTCTTACACTCGCGAAGAAGAAGTAGAAGAGTTGGAAAAACTTTTCGAGAAAAGCAGAACTTCTGTTGTCCATGAAAATCACTTTATGCTCCTTGAGATTTCTCTCAGAATTGTCAATAGACAAGCATTGAATATCTACGGATTGAATGAAAAAGATTTAGAACGGCTCTTGTTTCACTGTCGTTTTCTACTCAAGATTTCTGATATTCTTACTCCAGGCTATTGCAGAAATAGAGGTACTTTTATTCCAAATGCTTTTCCCAATTATAAAGTTTGAAAGTATATCAATTGATGGTGAGTAGATTATATGAAGTTGTTTTGTTGCATAAATCTTCACAACTCTTTGATTTTATTGTTTTAGGACTCATGCAATTTTATATTGCCCAAGGATTGTCAATAAAACTGCGGAAAATTGCCACGGATTATTTTGAAAAGAAAAAGTCAGATGGACAAGAAATTGATGAGCAAAAGAAAAAGTTGCTAGACCTCTGTCTTACAGTATATAATCTTCAGAAAGAATCTTTTATTTATTTCCAAAATGAGAATGAAGACAATTGTGGGCCAAAAAAGGATACAGGAATGAACCAATACTTAATGTGCCTTTTGGATGAGATGAAATACAGTGCCAAAATACTTGACAAGCTTAAACTGTGATATCATTTACTAAGTCAATAAAATATACAACACATCGAAACCAAACTTTACAGAAAACTAACTTTAATCTACTAAACATAATTTTCACATCTCTATCATTTGTTATTGTTTGAATATAAAAATTGGCGTAGCCAGCTATAAATAAATCAAATTGCTAAAGAATTATGGTTAGAACATTAGTAATCTAGATACTTATAATTATGATAAGAAAATATCGCGTCTGCGGCAAAGACAATGGAATTGACGACAGTCAGCAGTCCCATAATAATTCCTAATCTCTGAGGATGCATAATAATGTATTGATTCGCTGCACTGTAAAGAAGCCAAAAATGTATGACGATTCCTCCACATATCACCCATAAAATTGCCCCTACTCCATTCATTAGTGTTTCCTGTGGAAAACATTGTCATTTAGGGTTATACTCCGTTAGTGTGAAAATTATTACCTGTACAATCAGATGAGACGATAAAATTTGTAATAACGAAATAGAAACTCACAGTTATGGCTCGATGAACAGATCTGCTATCCAATGTATTACAAATAAGAGAAATAATATTGTAGATTAAATATCCCACGTAGATTCCGCAGCAAAAGCTTTCGATATCTGGATCCACGTTAAATGAAGCCCCCATGAAGTATCCTTCGTCTCCATTACGGTACAATACCATCACAATTATATTAAAGAACTGAAAATTATATGTAACATAAAGTAATGTGTCATTTCTACAGGTTAAGAAAATTGAAACATTCGGAATATTGATTTTTGTTAATGATTATTGAATATATCTCAAACACAAGTGGGAAAAAAATCATTGAACTCATTTTGTTTCAACTATGTCAAAAATCTGTCTGCAATTTACTGAAACTTACAATTTTGATGATTTTTGCGAAAACCGTTGCTGTGTGCGTAACTGCCATTGCATTTGAGGGTAGATAGAATTGAATCCAGATTATTTTTAAAGACACTCTGTATTTTAGAGATTCGTAAAATATGATGGGAAATTGAGGAGTGCCGAGTGGGATGAAATTACTAATACTAAAATAAAATGAATGCCCAGTTTGTCTGCTTTTGATGTGAATTCATCTCAACATAAAAAATAGTGGTAATCATTGATCATGTATGCACACATTCAATCGTGTATCAATATCCTAGACCAAACAGTAGTCATTGCCACTAACATTAAAGTTAATCAATAGCACAAATAATGCTGTACATTATTATGCTGTCTGGTACAGTGTTTAAAATAGAAGGATGTTTGACATTTTCATGTCATAAAGATAATTTATTCCGTCTATATTTAGAGTTGCTGCACTAATCAACGGAATGAGAATGCATGTGCTTAAGTGTACTTACAGCTAAATCAGAAACGATAAGGATTAGGAAAATGCTTACGTTTGGCATAAAGTATCACTCTTTTGAAAAATCCACCGTTTGTTTTGTGCAGACAGCAGAATTTCCACGAAAATGAAGTGCAGTGCAACGAGCAAAGTCTCATTTCCTTATCATGCATTTGACTAGAAAATGGAACATGTAAAGTGATCACTTTATAGCGCACGCTAAGTTTGATGTAATCCTATCTGACTGATCTACTTGAGTGTGTATTCCTACCATTCTACCTCGTTTGCTCACCGAAATCGCTAATGAAAAGGGGTAAAATGCAAATTGACACTTTAACACTGTCTGACCGATTGGAAGCATTTAGTTTGTCAGTGATAATAAATCTATAGTGCAGAAAACCCTTATCGTACATTCAGTCTAAGTATGGTCGCAATTTGCAAATTGCTTCCCCAGTGTTGTCATTAATTCACCACATCATCGATCGAGACGTCAGAACAATATTATTAAGCTAGTGACCACTTCAATGTTTAGGCTACTACTACTGTGACAGGCATACGACATAGGGACAATAGGAAATCTAAATTTGTAAGACATGGTTGATGCATCTGTCAACGACATTCATTTTTAGGCGCAATACACCTGTTAGCGTTATGTGTTGTCAATTGCTAACACTATATCAAGTATTTATAGCTGTAGACACAGTTCTGTCCATTAACCTCTTACTATTAAAGTCTACACACTATAAGTACAAGTACCTACCTGCTCAATACAAGATAGATGCCCATTTCCTACTAGCAATAATTAGAAATAAACCTGTAATATCCTTAGTCCCTATCATGGACGTTTATTAAGTACCCTATTGAACTGTATACGTCTGAAAGTTTTTATCTTCACTTATAAATGGATGGTCGCAGTAATTGTCGTAGCATAACTGTTGTGGATCACAGTATTAAAATATTTTGCAATCAAGAATCAATCCAAATTTGAAAAGAATTTTTACATCATAATCGCAATTTCCACAAACGCAATAGAAACTTATGCTCAATGGAATTTTTACGTGCTAAAAACTTACTGTGACAGAACTGAGGTTTTCAATTATTGAATTTTTGCTGAATAATTATTGCTATCACACAAAAGTGTATACATAAACATTTATCGTAATATGGAGTATGCCAAACACTGGGGTAATCAATATACTATTGTATCATGTTGTATTATGGAGCATCTTTTCTACTAGGTACCTTTGGTTTTATTCGCAAGTATGACAATTTGAGAATGATGGTGATCCGTTCTGATTTATTAGGCTGTGTCTCCTGGGTTTTATATGAATAACTTGATGATAGTGATAACTACATGATGAGGAGGAAACTCCTTTAAATCGATTTTATATTTGAGTTGATTTCGGATGTTATAGTTGCAGGATATTTCTCTTTCACCATCTGGTTTTAGGAAATTATTGCAATATAGTTCACTAAGTCCACAAATTGCTCCCTTATCCATAATGCCAAGTTCAGCTAACAATTGAGCATTGTGGTTATTTTATTGTTCATGAACAAATAATAATTTGCCAAAATCCCGTTGAAGTGTAATATCAGTAGAATGCAACTGCTATGTATTATGTATGATACAACTTGCCATTTCACTGAATTTGTTGAAATAAAAATGGGATACGAACGCCATCAAAAATCAGGTACTACTAATATAATGAATATACGGTTTACCTAAGCAGATATTTGGACTTCTTTGATGTCTTTGTAATCATGTTTGAATTTATGCAAGGATTGTGTGTGGGACATTTGTTCTGCAACTCTCTTGTGTAATTTTCCTTCATGCAACAATACACAAAATTTTTAATCGGGTTTTTGAACACTTTTACATATCTTAAGAAGTTAAAAAGTTAAAAATATTAAATATGGAAAATAATGCTATAAAGCTCTCACCATTTTCAAAGCAAATGATCTAATAAAAGTGACAGTAAAGTTGTAGTTATAATAACCTACACCTTCTGTAAATCTTTTTAAATGCATCATTTTATTTCAGGATCCTTGCACCATATTACATTACACAGATAAAGTGATTTGATATCAATGATAAGACTTACAGTTCAAGTTACTGGGATGCAGCTAATTACAAAGTGTGGCTAGGTAATTTTATCAATTAAGATGCGAAAATTGACTTAACTATTCATTTAACATGTCTAATAATATAGTGACTCATAGTGTTTATTAGAGTTAATTTTAATTCTGTAGGTAATTAATTCAGCAAAGTACCGCAACAACATATAATGCATATTCAGCAGAGAAGAAATGAGATTTTGCAATAATTAAATCCTTCAATGTGTATAATAAAATGTATAAAATCACATAAAAGTCATTCTTTCTGTTTGCCTAGACACAATGCTAGGTATTTCGCTAAAACACAATAGAATTTCACATATTAAACTTGAAGCGTAGGCAGCACCTTCATCATCTGTTCATATTCCCTGTCCATACTCTATGCATTTAGCCATTGCATTCTGCCATAACTAAATACGCAAGTGTAAGTAAAAATCTTTATGAGACTAGATAACTAGTAAACGCTCAAAGAAATCATTATAAAACCTACGTACAAGACAAGAGTTGAATTGGCATAATAATATAATCTACTATATATACAGTTCTACGAGAACATAAAGACACAAATTCATGCATTCGTAGTAAAACTTATTACATATAGCTAAATGGTGGTTTGTCTACAGCAACAATTGAGAGTTGAGACAGAGACATGAGAATGAGACAAGAGAGTATATAAGACAAATGTCGTCCATCAACAAAATGCAACGATGTAGCTAGAAAATTTGTATATCTACAAGTTTCTTGCCCCTATCTGCACATTTATAATGGAACAATGTAAATAAGTACATCAACACAGAGCCTCCCTATTTGTATTGTTGTTTTTACAAGTAAATGAATAGTACGACCTAGCTAGTAGTCGAAATGTAATGTAATAATGCTCCTTGCATCACCACTCCACCATCAAGTTCAAAGGACAGAATAGGCCAAAATCATTCCACATCAAATCACAACATTGTTATTCATTCAACGACTTTTACACACCAACGAAACTTGATACAAAATCTTTCATATTTCTGTGCTCAACAAGTCAATAGGAACATAAACGTTCATTCAAACAAATCGACTTTGTGAGTTCATCTTCAGTGTAACGTAATTTTGCAATTTCATTCAATGACTGAATGTGAAAATGTGAAAACTAAAAAGTTACTTTGTCATTTTCATTTAGTTCTCTCTCAATTTGACAGTTTTTTTCCCTAAAAAGGATTTTGTAAGTATATATACTTACAAAATATACTGATATAATCTTCTATGAGAATATATTTGTGACAATCGATATAGTTTTTCTTCATTGCTACTTACAAAAGTAAAATTCCTACTTGAAAATGCAAAAATATCATCCACCATTAAAATAAAGTGATTATCTCACCTTCAAGTAAGTCTCACCCTTCTTTCATTTTTGAACTATTTGCTTTTATATGTTGGAATATATGCTTATATTTTTGCACTCTCTTCTTATATGTCCTTTTTCATTTTTTCGATCTTAAAATGTTCTTAAGTTCATTGTAGCTCATTGTATGAGTATTTGAGTACACTTTCATTTCTTGACGCTAATTTCCTAAGTGAAATTAAAATTTTCAACATGTAATCGTAATCAGGAGACTTTTTACAACAGAAACGTTAACAGTAACTCCGTTTTCAAGCTTAATTGGGAGAAGTGTGCTTTCTTCATATTGTCATAAATCTTATAATATAACTATCGAATTTCGTTAGCTAAGTAGGATTATGCTTCTTGTTTGGTATCTTCTAGTGTTCCGATGATTTAGGTGAACACGCTTATTCATTTTATGATTTTCTTAACAAGAAAAAAAGTCTATTTCGACTCGAAAAGTCTAATTCATTCAAAAGTATAAGAAAATAGTAAAAAAATATTCCATCTGTAATGGTTTTATCTATACGCATGAATTATTTTACTTAAATCATAAAAGAGTATTGGTTATTTTCCCTATTCCATCTTTTTATTCAGTGTATATGGAAGAATGCGGTTTTACCAGTTCTTTTTTCATGCATTTCGTGCACTGGAATTGTAAAACACAAAGTGGACATAATAAGTCAGAGTCACAAGATTTATCAAGGTAAAAAATGGATTGCACAAACAATGCATTAACTTTAAGGGCCAATTTTTCTTTGCAATTTTTCTGCCACACGCGCGCTTATGTTATCTATTTCCTAAGAAAGGAAAAAAAAATAGTTGATTGAGCACTCAGTATATATGATTATGGTAAAGTGCTGCCGCTATGGATGATTTGAAAGATATTGCATGCACTACTGCATCAAACATCACATTATAATTTTATAAGATATTCGATGATGGTCTGAAAATGTTCTAAAAGGCTTTTCTAATGTGCTGTATATGATTTGAGGTTGTCCCATGTGCAGCCGCATGTTGCATAATAAATTGGGTGTTCCGACACTCGACACGGAGTGTATCTAAAGAGCAGACGTCATGACGCATTCCTACGCATTGAAATTCACTTGACCCACAGAGACGAAGAGATCTATGAGGCATAGCAGCAATTGATTTGCATCGAGAATCTGAAATGAAGCTTACTTGTGCTTAGTTTATATGTAACTATTACAACAATGTAAGATCAAATGAAAGGG
>JAAAYG020007875.1:3783-55809 GCA_009936455.2 Tomocerus minor | reverse complement strand
GATATCCGGTATATTATTACGGAACAATAAAAAACTATTTGTTAACTAAAATATTTCACAGTCATTTTCATCAAAATTATAATTAATTATATCGGAAAACCTTTTTTCGATTTTATCGATTTCCAATCGTAACTTTATTTCGATTTTAGGCTATGAGGCAGAAAAAAATTGTTGAAAATTAGTGTAATTGATGAAAAATGTGATTGTATATGGGATGCATAAATGAAAAGACGTTTTGAAAATGGAATGTTTTCTGTTTCACGTATCATATTTTAAAGTTTTATTGATTTCTTAAGTGAAGTAGGTGATCTAAACAGTTTCAACAAAAATTCAGGGCGTCCTTTATTCCAAATGACAGAGGGAGGAAAAAAGTTAAATCCTTGTCATCCATTATCATAATATACACGCTCGCTCACGTCTTCATGCTTACTTAGAATAATGTATAGCCTAAAAGACAACAACATACCACAAACAACATATCTTCGTATAGTATTTCGTAAACGGCCGTGCCTTAATTCCTCTAGCTTAACTACTAATAGCCTATAGTTTCCCTATAATACTAATATTATGTTTCTTAAATAGTTAATCAAACCATATACTTCTCTTGTCATTAAATCCTATCATATAGTACTGTAATTAATTGACATATGTAATTATGTACAACTAAAATATACATAATCATTCATTTGCATATTGTTCTCATCCCATTCGCGTCCTGTCAGCTACTCGTGGTAGTAAATATCCTACAATATATATATAGAAGTTAGTATTTTTAATCTTAAATTAACTATCGTACTCTTTAGATTATTCTACTGATTAAACACCTCTACAAAAAAGACGACATAAAAGAATATGTGCATACACAATTCCAAAAAAAACATTCCTTTTCAACTATAAATACAAACAGAATGTTCTAATAATTAAATATATGATTGAGTTTTTCGATACAAATGCAAAAATTGTATCAGCATTCACATTCCATGTGTATTTATAGGGGAAAAAAAGTTTTTTCTTTATATGCACATCTTCTTATATGTTAAAAAGACATGATCCAATTAGCTCTCTACTTACAATTTAAAATGCTAACATACATAATTGTCAAATTCTGTCCATACATAACTACAAGACATACACAATCTAATCATATTCATATTAATTCCTTTAAAATACACGTACATAAGTGTTACTAGACTAATAATTAGCTACGAAAGCTAATTACCTTTTAAATACTACATTTAAATAACTAGATCAATTTACCTAATTGTCTTTTCCTCTCGTATTCTACTTTCAAAATTCTTAAAACTGCCTAATAATGGGTTATTCTACACTGCTAATTCAACTAAGAAGCTTAGATCATGACCTTTGACCTGATTTGAGAGATTTACACATGCACTACTCAAATTTTCATTGTTTACAATCCCTACTGAAACATCTAATTCATTTATTAATTGGATAACGTCAAGGTAAGTGCTATTAGTACACAGTATCTTTAATTTTGTAGTAGCTATGTATGTTAAATACATAATTATTGCGATTACAATGCAAAATCTTTTGCATTTTGTATTCCCTAGTTTAGTAGGTTCCTTTTGTAGGTTTGTTATTATTGCATTATTGCAAAAACGTTTCGTATATAGAGATATATAGTTAGGTTTTCCCAAATTACACATTCAGAACAGATAATATAATTCCTGAAGAGAACTTTAATTGGACACTAGTTTCTATTTGACTAACTTTTCGAAAGGAATTTAGCTAATTAGTGCTAAGGTACTTTTGTAATATATTAGAATAGATATAGATCAATAGTTAGAACTATAAATGTAGTACCTTTCATATATATATAAAGACAGAACATTGACACTGATTTATTATTGCATTTTAGTAAATCTTTCTTTGTATGTCATTTGAGAATATTTTCAGTATAGTAATAATGTAGAGACGAAAAACTTTTAGCCATTTCAAGATTATTATTGTTATAATGAGACCAAGAACCATATATATATATATATATATATACTATACATATATTATAACATTCACCTTTGACCTTTCTCTCGCACTTTAAACATACTGGGAGATAGGAGAGACTAAAATATAAATGCAACAAACCGAATATCATTTCTTCATAAGACTACACAAAGAAAGAAAAAATGAGATAAACCTTTTAAAAAACATTAAATACACTTAATGTAAATATCTGTAAATCCCTGGCTACTTTTTCATAATCCACATAATAATTTTAGCGACCAAATAATTTCCACATCTATAATTTTTAACTACATTTTAGAGATAGAAGCTGATTTCTAATACCTATATTCAATATAATCTGCGTCTCTTTCATTGTCATCATATTTCTATCTGATTCACCTACGGATAAATAATTAATCCTTGTATTTGTTGTGGTACTTTTGTTATCTATGTACTTCTAATAATGGATTATAATATCTTTCTACGTCAAATCAATTAGATTTTCCCTGGCTTATATTAATATTATGCCCTATCTACCTTTGTAGCTTACATAATTACATTAATTAGCTAATTAGCATTATATCATAGGCTAAACCGCATAATAATAATATTTAATTACATTTGTTAACCTTTTAACTATGTATTTCTGTATATTGTATTATATTATTAATAACGCATTATTCAATTTTTAAATCTCGCCCATTTTCCCTTTTTAAAACATACAAAAATGCTTAGAAAATTTGTACTCGTCAAAACAATTGCTGTTTCCTTTCATTTCGTGCATATCCCTGACCTGACCTGTTTAAATCTTTAAAGTACCTACACGTATTTAACATCACACGACTCCTCCACTCACGCCTACTATGTACAATTTTCACTTTTCACAGGGTATTTACAAATTACATTGTTATATATACAAAGCAATAGTTACAAATTAGTTCAATACAATTACAATCATAATAATAATATAAGAGATACATAATCATTATTTATACACTACCTACAAACAAGTTTCACAAGCCTCCATTTCCTATTCTCTCACTTTCTTTCTTACAACAACAATTATTATAGCGACATAATAATCAACACAGTGTACAATTGCCAACAAACAAAAAAAAACAGGGAAAACACTTAAGACATAATTATTAATTCACTTTGGTGGTTCACCAGTATCCAAATACCATAAACAAAGACTTTTCTTCCTTCGACCTACTCATCCACGAAGATAAGAAATACAATTCAACACAAATAGATACGGAATTCAAATGCGTCTAGACGTAATCCTCACAACAATACACCACAAAAAATGTATAAATCCTCTAAAAAGGACTTGACACAAAAAAATGCCAAACTAAAAATGCGAAAGATGAGCTTAGAAAGAGCTACACCAATAATATCCTAAATGTTTCAAAGGTACATGTATACAAATGCAAAGGGCTCTTGTTTTATTCATCCTATTCCTAAATCATTAACATAATAATTAGCTAAATATAACAATAATATAGACTCTTGTACCACTCTTGTAAACTGACACAAGTATACTTATACTGTGAGTAATCTCTGTGAAAAAAAACTTTTTTTATAATCTAATTACTTCTTGTACGCAAAAACAAAACTGTGTGGCCAAAATATTCCTGTCAATTCTTTTTTGATCAATTCATTAAAATTATGATTTCATATTCCATTCATTAATAATGATATTTCCAAATACATCCATAATAGATAATTAAAAAATCCTGTTTTCCAATTTCTAACCTATTGCTATAGCCCAATAAATTTCCGTCCCCCCTTTCATTTCATATGTCCCCAAAAAATAATGAGAAAAATATTGTCAGTGTAATTAGATCTGAAATGAAAATATTAACAAATTATCAACATATTTATATATAAATGACATGATATAATATTCCTTTAGTTTAAAATTAAACTAAAGAGTCATGGATTTCATTCGGGATTTCAGTTTCTCTTTTAAATGTACTTTTAAAATTTGCACACAGAAAAAACAACACAAAATCAGGTCATTCCAAACTTTGTGTTCCAAACTATGTGTTCGTGTATATGTGCTTGGACTGGGCTAGCGTATCAAACGATGTCTAGAGCAAATACCTACTGGAGTCCAAAAAAAGTCCATTCCAATTTCTGCCCGCCCTACACCGTACGGATTTGCACTTGCCATGGTTTTTTTTGAACTTTAGAAGAGTACAAATGCGGAGTATCGACAGAAGAACAGTACGGACTAAATATTTTAGTTCAGGTAGCTTCCTCGGTAGCATATCTCTACCTACATATTACAGAATTGTACGTAAATGCCGTTTTTTGTTGACCGAAAACTCTTTGGGTTCATGTTTTTACACACAATACTACAACAATCTGTTATCGAATATAATCTTTTGGTCGTCAATTGCACAGAGGTGAGATCCTTGACTTTACATTAGAAAATTACGCGAGAAATCCCCAAAATAAAAGACATATTTAAATCATTGTTATTATTTCAAGTAAGAGACAACATTCCTTAATTACCTGCATCTATGTATGTAGCAGTTGTAGAAAACGACGAAACGTTTAATAATTATGGAGAGAACACTAGGAATATATATCAATATATATATATATAATATTCTTATCAACATCTACCATTGAAAGTCTTAATTTGTGTAGAATAATAATAATAATAATATGTAATTATAATCTACCCATATCTATTTAGTAAAAAGCGAGAAAAAACTTAAAACAATTTTCTTCAAGGGTTATAGTATCTTGTGGAATTAATTCACGACTTAAATATATAATCATAACAAAGGATATAGTTGCAATTATTAATAATTACTCTATTTAGATATGGAAAAATTCCAAGACACAAAAGTTACATTACTGTTAATATATTATTCGCAAACAGGAATGAAAAGTTGCAAGGGATCAATAACAAAAACTTTCAAAATTAAAATTTTAATTATGACGTATTACATGGCAGTAAGTAAGAATAGAATATGATTAATGATGTGTATGATGATGATGTAACACAATTCAATGTAGTAATAATAATATATCTGCGAATCAAACTAATTTACTAGAATATTATTTTATGTGGTCTACAATAATATAACTTGGAGAATAATACAACAATAACTACTACCTAATAACCCTTCTTCTAATTAGCGTAATTATTTTAATTTAATTAGCCTCACCATTAACTCTACCAACTACAATAAATTCATTTGTGTAAAATATAGTTTACGATTGGGGATAAAAGTCTTTGTTGTAAAATCGATGACCGAAAGCAGGTCCGGGTTGATTTGACGGTGGAGGCGGCGGAGGCGGCAGGGGCAAAAGATTTCCCACTGGAACTCCGCCCACGATCAGACGAGATGAATTGCTCTGACTTGAATTTGAACTATTGGAACCACCACCCCCCATTCTGGACTGCTGAGGTGGATACACCGCTGGAGACGATCCTGGATTTCGGTACAGATGATGGTAATTTCCCGACGATCCCGACGGCGTTGAATAACCATTCTGCGGAGGTCCGGGAGGCCCTCCTTTACCAGGTCCGTTTAACATGTTCCCATGCATATGAACGCCATGAGACCCTGAAGATAGATGATTCGGCAGAGGAGGCATCCCACTCTGTTTCAGCGCACCAGGAGTGGGAACTGATAGACGGCCCATTCCTTGATTCGGGGTAGACCCACCACTGGACCAATTGTAATTTACATCTCCTACAAAAAATATTAAACATTAATACTGGAACATAAATCATAGAATTCCAAAATTTCATCGGAAAATCATAATTTAAAAACTCGCATAGAAAACCCTAAAAAATTTCAAATTATGTTTTCAAAAATTAACACGTACCATTTGATTTGGATTTTTCCATTTTATCTCGAGGAGATTCCATGTACGTCGGTGTTGTGATGTACTTGGATTTGTCCCTTGGAGATTCCATGTATGTCGGAGTTGTTTGTGTATTGTATTTTGTAACAGAGGGAATATGTTTCTCTCTGGGCGACTCCATGTAGTTGGACATAGGGATGTACTTTGCGGAAGGGACGTTGGATTTATCTCTCGGGGATTCCAAATACGTTGGCGTTGACATGTACTTGGGTGCCGTAGGTACTGGTGTTTCTACAAAATTATTAGGAGCAGGCATAGAATCTTCACGATTGCGTAGTTTCTTCGAAGTTGTCCCTGAAAAAGCCGACAATCTCTCCCTGACCTTTTCTTGATTTCTTTCGGCTAACGTTGGCGATGAACTCCAAGGCGAATGAGAAACTAATTCTGTAAAACACAAAAAATGGAGATAAAAGACATTATTAAAAACATTACAAGAGTAAAAATTTCAAAAATGATATACAAATGGCTTCAAAAAGACCTTTATTAGTTTCCGAACTCTCCTCTGGCATTTTTGTATTAACAACGGGAATTTCCTTAATAGGAGATGGGGATATGGATTCAAAGCTACAATCCGAGTTAGTTGATATATTTAAAGCTGATTGTGGAGTATTAATGCTAAAGTTTGGCTCCTTTTCAACAGTCGTTGGTTTTCCTTCAGTTTTCTGACGTCGATAGTATTCGGATATTGACAGCTGTAAACGTTTCTGGGATTAGCATTCAGCACCAGAACAGAACGTAAAATAAGCAAACTCAAACAGGAAAAATAAATAAATCATAATAATCTAGTCATTTGAAATCATAGTCTGTCAAATACCTTTCTTTTTGCAGGAGTTGAATTTTCCAATGCCGGACTAGAAACATTTCCCGTACTCATTACATTATTCACATTTTGACATTGGGCAACATCCACTGCATCAGATGGCGGAGGAGGAGGAAGAGGAGTAGTAGGTGTTACTAATTTAGCACCCGTTGTTGTTGTCGAGCTCTGATCATTCGGTGTACTAACAATCGCTGGTGGTGGTGGTGGAGGAGGAGTTGTGGATACAGGAGGAGGACAGATAGTAACTGGACGAGCTGGATGATGACATTCCAGTGAAACTTCGTTTAAAACTTCCACCGGTCGGCAATTCTCTCCATTTTCTATAAATCCTTGCTCCGTCACTACTTTGCTTTTCAATTGGTTGATTGTTTCCCGAGAGAAGTTCAGATCAACGCTCGGGTGTTTCTGGACAAAGTCCAGAATGGCCGCCGCAGCTGGAGCTTTCTCTTCGGGAGACACTCTCGCAATTTCCACTTTTTCAGGTCGACTTTTCTGTTTTCTCTCGATACACAGCGACTTCCGTTTTGCTTGGGCTTCCAAGACACTCCTGATGTCTACTTCCTCGAGGGGATGATTTGATTCTTCTATTTTCCGTTCATATGACTCTACTGTTGGTTTTTCAATAATATCTACTTCAGGTTCTTCATCCACAACATCCTGAACAGGAGGAGGAGGAGGAGCCTGGGACTCAACGACAGTTGTTTCATTTTCATACGATGTATTCTCCTCCACTTCCGAATATTCTGGATGATCGTCTTCTTCTTCCGCACTTGAGATATCATTGTAGTAATTATCGTTACCCGAATTTTCAATGACCGCCGGTGGAGGAGGAGGAGGTTCAGGTAGTTGCGTTTCAGGTTCTGGAACAGGTTGCAGCATTTCTGCGTCTAAACTCGCCTCCGTCTCTCCATCCAGATGATCGTGCTCCATTTCTGACTGCTGGAGATTATTTGGAGTGGATGGGGGTGTGTTGGAAATTTCAGAGGACATCGACGCTCGTGCCAGTCGCCTTTTTTTCAGTGGAGCAACGTAGTCTGTCGGTGGCGGGGAATTAGGCCCAGAATTGTTTTGCATTGCCGTTGGACTTAAATGGTTCACATTTATTGGGTCTGTTTCCTCACTGATTGCTTGACGTAGCCAACGTTTCTTCGCTGAGCCGCTGTCCATATTGGATGCATGCAGGTTACTCATATTTACAGATGGAGGATGTTGAGGAGTTGTAGGAGGTGCATGAGCATTCACAGCCGACGCACTAGGAGGTTGAGGTGTAGATGCCGCCTTTCGGTAGTATTGGTGAGGAACTGTGGGTTCCGTTGGAACTGGAACTGGAGCCACCTTATTTACCGTTTCTTGCATCCACTCCGTCAAAAACAACTATTTCAAATGTCAAAGTCAATATATTAGTTTCATTTTATCTTAAATAAACGAAAAACATTAAAATCCCTTTAATTAATTCCATTCCACGTTCGTTTTTAATGAGACAATATACAATTTTCAAGCTTTCCTTCCAATTTATGTTTTTTATGGATTTCATAGTGAAACGTTTTATTTATTTGTAAGTTAAAATGAAATACTTACGGTCTTAGTTTTTGGAAAACGGAATGAGGAGCCTGAGCCGTCTCTAATTGGAGACATTCCCAAGCGACGATCTTCGTCTGCAGAGTTGATATCAGATTCCGTTGATGTAGAACGGATGTCACCTCCACTCCCTGAATTTCGCTGACTAATTAATTGAGGTTTATTTGGTTTTTGATTATGGTGTGTACTCCCGGATCTTCCTCTTCGTTTTCTAAATATTAAATTTTTAAATTAGGATCAAAATAATGATACTGTATTTGAATATAATTTCCCAAAAACTATAAAAAACTTACCCCCTCCGTTTCACAGTAGGAAATTTAACGGGTGTCAGACGAGGGGTGACCACAGTAGGCTCCACTTCGTCCTTTTCATCGGGTTTTTTATCTTTGTCCTTTTTCTGGTTAATTCGGCTTTGTTTCTTCTTCTCATTGTTTTCCATTCTTTCAATGAGTTTTAAGTAAGATTCGATTTTCCTTTCTTCTCGCGTCTACACAAAAATAATCCAGCCAGTTAGAGTTTTTGCATTATGATTTCATAACTATTATATTATATTATATTAGATGATTATAGCGATTTCCAAAAATCCTTATTAGGAATACTTACCATCTTTTTCGAGCACATCGGGTCACCTCTGGTAGTTGTCGGTAGAGTGATGTTTTCTGTTGGACTGCCACTGACACTTCCTCCAGAGCGATTCCTTTGCTTCGCGACCACTACTTCTCCTTTAGACTTACGCACCACAGGTGGGAAATAAGATTCATCCGAGCTGGATACAGACACAGAGTTTCTTAGCTTGGACGTTCTTTCTTTAATTACAGGTGGCTCAGGAATTTCCACAGATTCTTCCACATCCTCCGTAATACTTAGATCCGGCTCTACGGCTGCTTCAGGAATTGGTGACTCTGCTTTCGGGGGCTCAACTGCTTTCACAGACGATGCCATTTTAGCTTCTGCCGGACTTACGGATTTAGCCGAGGATTTTGTTACAGCTGGAAGTACAGGTAAACTGACAACTGCAATCGGTAAGTTATTTTCTATCGCAGTTTCACGCTCACGTTCCCGTTCACGAACTGCTTCCTTTTCAATTGCTGAGGTACGTCTTGAACTCATTCGTCTTTTACGCTCCTTTGGCCTGAAAACAATTAATTATTGCTCATTTTACTAAACAGTAACATAGCCGCTCTCTTTTTGTGGATTCATTTTGACGAATTTGAATATTTTGTAATGAAAACTGTCAAGTACTTCAATTGTAAACTACAATAGCTACTCTCAACTTCTAATTCTTCAATGAAAATTTCAAAATTACTGTTTAATTAAATTATTACTAAATTCTAAGTTTCTGGGCCTAATTTTAATATTTGCATATTACCATAATAATGTAATGGTTTTAATTAAATTATTAATAGGAAATGTACATACTCGATGGTAGACGACGAAATAGTTGTTGTAGGTAGTGTAATAGAGATTCCGTTCTTTTTGCTAATTGGGATTGGATCAGGGAGGGTGGGGGATGGCGACAATAGAGCCTTTGGCGGCTCACTTCCTTTGGCCGTGCAAGTGTTGAGATCAGAGCATGCACATGGTAGTGGAGGAGACATCACATTATATTTTTGTACATTAGCCGGATTCGATTCATTGTTTGTTATTGTTTCGTACTCATGAGGAATCGTGATTTCCTCATCCACCTCAACCGATCTTGTTGTCACTATGTAAATATGGACCACTTTCCCTGCTGTAAACGTGTGTCTTATTTCTGCATTCGCCTTGCACGACCGCCTCACAAATCTCGCTTCATTCCCATAATTACGACAGTCAATACTGATGCAACAACCATTCTTAGGAATCTGATGGAAAAAGGCGAAAGGTTCCGGAGCGATCGTTGTCGCATTCTTGCCAGACCCAGGTGTTTTACTACAAATAACATTAGACCCATTTGTTATCCCACATGTTATATTGTAAATTATGCCTCGTTTAAATTAGTCACCAAAAAATCATATGATATTGTTTATGAAAATTACGAACGTCGACGGAAAATTTTAGTACGAAAAAATTAGGAACGTTTACTCGAAATTTGGCCAAAAATATTAAATGCTGTATGAAAGTTACAAATGCCAAAAAAATTACACGCATATGGAGAAAACAGCGAATATCGGCCAATTGGAATTAAAAATCTTTAAGATTACTATTGAGCCAAAATTGAGAAGTTCTTGTGTTCGACCAAAATCTTAGCAAATTAAAATTGTCGCAAGTCTAATTTTTAAAGCATTCCAAAATATTAAATACCTATGCAGAATTAATCAACATAGATTTTCCTTGAATTAAATTAGAATTGACTTACTTGACAGGATTGGCAGGATCAAATTGTGATAGTGTCTTAAAGCGTCCCACAAATTCGATGACGGCAGTATTGGGTTGAAGCCTCACAGTTGCTAGCAGAGTCTTCATCGTCTTCCCACCTTCCAGATTTGTCACTCCGAATTTCCAGTTAGGTTCGTCGTTGTTCAAATCTTTATTGAATTCCGACGAGCTGCCACCTCGGCTGTTGATTTTGGGGAGAGCACACCTGAGTTCCACGGAGTAGTGGGACACGGTCGTGTGATCATATTTCTCCAGCCACGGAGAGTTGGAATATGGACAGGATGAAGAGAGAGATGAAAGAGACAAGGCATGGTTCGTTTTGGAGGAGTTTATAAAATTGCTGTTCACATTTGTATTCAAATTGGATGGAGTGTGAGAGTCTGGACTGAGCTGGGGACTGCTATTGAAAGATGTGGGTGTATTGTTGACAGAAACGACATTCTCCACCACTGGCGGCTTCCCTTTTGAGCTGGCAGAATGGGAAACCAAAGCCTCCGTCAAAGGCGGCGTCGTTGAGATGATATGCAGGGGGCTGAAGTCCCCACTTGTTACTGCTCGATCTCGAAGTGACTATCACACAATAAAAACTCAATTAGAACTTAAGTCTTCAAAATAACATTGTCTACTTAAGGAGGGGTTGACATGATTTCCAAATCTGCTTTAAGAACGGTTTAAGGTAGAGCACTAAAATAAACATTTTTGAAATCTGCTAATATTTTTCGTTGACACAGGTTTCCAACATTTTTCAGAAATACAAATATGTATAAGAAAAATTTGGGGTTTTTTGGAGTGGGGGAATGTATTTTGATTTGTATATCATATTAGATAGACAAAGTTTCATAAGTCAGAAACCTGTGCCCTTGAGAATTTTTTCCTATTTTCTGACAGAATTTGAATCAGTTAATTTAAAAAAATTTAATTAAAAAATTCTACTCTATTATAGAATAGTATAAACTTAAAAAATTAGAAACTATTTTACTGGGCAAGGAAAGAAAAATAATGAGACTGGCTTCACCCCGAAAGGAAGGAATGAAATGCAAGATAAAATAAAAAAATGATTCAACGAAGGATTAATTCTTACCTGTTTTCGGGGTGCTTTAACCCTCCGAGTCTCCTGTGACGTATTATTGAGACTTGCGGTGCTGGTGTCATTTCCAGACAAAGAGTCATTGGAAACGCTTGTGTTTAGTGTATTCTGATTGGTAAAGACATTGGCGGCTACTTCCGCCTCCCCGTTCACTACTTTCTCTACATTGTTAATTAGTGGAGGTTGTAATTCGGGGACGCTCTCGTCTTTTTGAGTATTAGCAGATACTGGAGGGCTATTTACGGGCATTTCAACATCCTGCACAGTGACAGGGTTCTCTTCAGGCGTTGCCGGTTCCACACTTTTGGGGGCCAAGTTGTTATTGGCGGTGGCTTCAATGTTCGTAGGAGACGTCCTTGTCGGGGGCGGAGCCAAAGGTGGGGTTTGAGAGACTTGACCCAAATTTCTGCGGGTGTAGCTCCTCTTGGCTTTCAGTTCGATGGGTTTCCGTTTCCTGGATCCGATTTTCCCGATGCCTTTACTCGGACTCTCCTTCTCTTCCTTATACATCCTGCGTCCGAAGGATTTCCTGGCTCTTTTCGAAGTAGTGGCTCCCGCATCGGGTTCACTGTCCGAGAAGTGTTGTCCATTTGAAAGACTAGGCCGACCTCTTTTCTTGATTTTGGCTACGGGTTTTGTAGCTGTCACGGAATTCTTCATATTAGCAGGTGGGGGCAAATGGTCTTCGGGTCGATAATTGTCCAGTAAGACTTTATTATCGAGGAACTCCTTTTTCCGTGATTGAATTGTCCTAGCACGGGCTTTGGAGACCCAACGAGGTTTACATCGCTCACAGTAATAGTCTTCAGGGATGTTCGTCCTATCGATACCCATACAGTCAACATGCTGCCACACTGAACATCTATCACAGCAAATCATGTACCCATCGTCATGAAGGTAATCACAAATGCACCGTGTCACGGAATCCTCAACTGTTGCTGACTCCGCCGTCACTTTTTTATTTTCATTCAGTGACCACCTACTACTAACGCCCTCCTTTTCCCAGCTGTTATTCGGCTCATGCTCATCCGACGAAGACGACAATTCGCTCTGAGTCCGTTCTTGAACATTTTCATCCTCTGCTGCGTATTCTTCTTCCGCAATCGTCAGATTATTCATTCCCTCATCCGAATCATAATCCGCATCCGACATTGACGTCTCTCCCCGAACATTAGATAAAGATTCATTAGGTTTGTTAATAATATTTTCCACAGGTAGAGTAGGGGGAGGAGGAGGAGGAGGTGGTGGTGTTGGAGGTGGGAGGGTAGTAACTGGAGGAGTTTCATTGTTATTTCTCGTATATTTCCACCTTGCGGATTCGGATTTCCGGTGAGTGTTAGTTGTTTCCGACTCTGGAAATTGTACTTCAGAATTCCTCCGACTTTTCGGCGGCACATGCTTATTTTCTATTGGGACTTGTTTCTTTGATGAAATTGTGGGATTTGTGGGACTATTGCTTTTCCCCCTCGTATTACTTGTACTGTTGAGCAACACCTTGGATTTTATCGGTGACAAGTTAGGAACGTGAGACGGGGAGGAATTAAATCCTTTCGGACTTGGTGGATGATAAACATAAGGAGTTAATGGAGGAGATGATAACGGGGATCGTGACGGTGAAGGTAATGATGGAGCGGGAGATTGCCTTCGCGGGTAGTTGTGATCTTGCAAAACGATTTCCAAAGGAACTGTAATCACTTCCGATCCTCCTCGAGGACCAACTAACACACTCGGTCGACTATCGTTCGGATTTCCATCCCGCACACCTGAGTCTTTCGCAGCAACCTCTACCTCTAACACATCTTTTGAACTTGTGCCAATGTAATTACTCGTAGGTGGTGCTCCTTGTGGTGCTTGTTGTTTGTTGCTAATTACATTTGGAACAAAGGAGGATGTTGTTGTTGTTGATAGTGATGATGTTGTATTTGTTGTTGTTATTATTGGAGGAGATTCGTATCGAGCTACTACTGAAATATTATTATTGGAACTCGAGGACCTTATATTAGAATGCTCCACATCTTCTGCATTGTTTGTAGGACGTCTATTATAAGGTAATGGTACAGTCATCGGTAATCGAAAATTTGGAGAATGTCTATTAGGCTCCGAATGAATGTCCACACTTTTCATCCGCAAATGATGAGGACCACCAGGAAACCGCACTTCAATTGTTGGAGGACGTACAGAAACAGATGGAGTCGTTGACGGCATATTATGACCTCCCTGAGAGTACAGCGGGTAGCCACTTACAGAAAACGTTGATTTTAACGAACCAGAAGAACCTGCTATGAAAAAAAAAACATTTATTAAAGTATCCCCCTACAGAACATCTTACAACACCTAATAAATTTCATTATTTCCAAATTCTCGTCCATTCCTTCAAATCCAAGAAACATTTTAGTTGAAAATAGAAACAATTTAATAAGGACATAAACCATGGATTTGTTTCAATCAATCTATAGACAGGAAAAATCGGAAATTAAAATTGTACCACTTTTAACTGGATAAATGAGATATGGACAATCTCCTGAAAATTTAATTTGATGTGGTAAGTGAATTTAAGATTTAATTTTTGTTCTATTGAATTTGGGAACTTACTACTGTAGTATTGCTGAGGAATAGCCCGCGGGTAGGAGCCACAAGGCAAAGATTGTACATAAACGGTTTGACCAACACTGGTATTCGTGGTAGGGCATGATACTGAAATAGGTATAAGTTGAATATTCGTCACTCCAGAAGGTACTGTGGTCATCACCGTCCCAGCTCCGCTGGCACCACTGGAAACGACGGCAGTAGAACTGCCGACGGATGTTGACTGATGAGGTTGGCCTGCCGCATTACAATTCGCTTGGGCCATAGCAGCTTCCAGTGCGGCAGAGACCACTTTACCCAACTGAATTGACAAAGCTGAACTCATGTCCGTCTAAAGAGGTAAATGTCTTTTTTTTGTAAAACTATCTTAACGTAGCCACTAGACTGGCATTCCACTTCACTACACCACACTTCCAAAAGTTCTTCCACTTGAGTCTTCTTTCTTTTCTCTGGCTAATTTCTCTTCTTTCAGTCGCCATTTCCTCGCTTCACAACAAACGTCAGTGGTAAGCCAAAGGACCATTTTCCCCGTGTCCTTTGGGCAGCAAAACTTTCGTTTTACCTGAAAAATCAAAAAGCCTGCATTCATTTTCATATTCATCCAATCATCATCATCTCTTAACTCAATAAACCTTGCAGTTGGTGAACAGTACAGAATACAAAAGTTTATTTTTTACAACACGAAGGCTATCAACCAATTTAATTATTTGCATAGATAATAGATAATTCAGATTTAACGATTGAGATAGCTCTAAACCCGATTGCTACAGAATCTAATCACTAAACAGCAACTTTTCACTAAAAACTCTTGATTTACTGTCCCTAAAACACTAAAACACATCATGCTCGTCAGAAATTCTGATTCGTCCCTTTATTACTAGCATCGACAAAGAAAAATATAAAGCAACATTATTATATATAGCCCA
Organism: Tomocerus minor; assembly: GCA_009936455.2. Taxonomy (NCBI): domain Eukaryota; kingdom Metazoa; phylum Arthropoda; class Collembola; order Entomobryomorpha; family Tomoceridae; genus Tomocerus; species Tomocerus minor. The sequence continues at coordinate 40,598 of JAAAYG020007875.1, read as the reverse complement.
CATGTAATTCTTTCCATCGTAAAATTTTTTTTCATCCATTTCATATTACTCAGTTCAATTTACAATGTCCAAATATATATAAAATATTATTGATATTATTATCATGCTATTCAAAATAACTACAACGCAATAATCTTTTTAACCTTCTCAACGATCGATATTCCGATAGGTGAGCCGAAAAGAAAATATTCAAATCCCTATATGCCCTAATAATAGTGTTGAAACCTAATACATATCATCAAATCATCATCATATCATACATATGGCTTCAACAAATAATAATACTTTTCAAATCTGTAAACTGTAATACGATATAGGCAAGTTGTTAGCAAGAAAAGAAGCAACAACAGAAGAGTCTCGTTTCGTTCACATGAACTTGAAAATCTAGCATCCGCATTTTCATCTAAATCTAAATGATGCTGACAACAAAAACCTATTCGAGAAAATAGAAGGCATAATATTATATCGTTGCACAGTGCGGCAACTCAGGAGGAGTAGTTCTACTAGTAGCTCTAGCTCTAGCAACTAGCTAGCTAGTCGACTCAACAGAAGAAGAGAACAGTCAGTCAGGTCAATAAAATCCGTCCCTTTCAGTTTTGTTAAAGCCGCAACTATATACCTCATACTCATGCTACAACAAGAAAGAACGTATCCACATCCAAGGAACCAACATTCTCAATTCTAGAACTAGAGAGAGAGAGAGAGGAAAGTGAAATGTTCCCCCAGCCAAAGCAAACCAGCCAGCCAACACGAAAATTCTTTACCATCCATTCACTACACATCTATCTATATACATACACGAGAGTTCTGAACAGTGTAACAGAGAACAGTGTACTAGTAGTGGTGAACTGTGTGAGGCTAATGTCAGAAGAGAGGCAGAGTAGTTCCTAAGCTTGGCATACAAAGTGTACATACAGAAAGAGAATATCTGAAACAGAGAGTTCCCCATTTCCCCTCCCAGATCCAACATAACATACATATACATCTATCTCTATACATAAATGCGAAGAAGAATACAAAGTATGAGTGAGTAGTAGTGGAGTTGAAAATCTAGCATAGCTCAACTACGAACACTACTCTACCACCACCACCCACAAATGAAAATCCTGCTGCTGCCCATTAAACGTCCTTTCGGAGAGAAGAAGAAAATAGGGAAATGCAGGAGAATCGAGTCAGAGAAGGGAAAAAACGAGCCGTTGCCCGAACAGGCAGCTCAGTTCAACTACAACAGCCATGACGAGAGAACGAACGGAGAGACTGATTCACCACAAAATTTTCGAGTCGAAGCAGAGGAAGCAGGCGGCAAGCAATAGGAATCCGACGATAACAACCATAACATCTCAGCCAACACTCTCACACAATTTCACGGAATTGTTCTAACTATGTCGCAAACAAGATATATGCAGATATACACCCATATATCCATATATCACCGAATTTCAACTCTATAGATCGATATGCTAAAAAAGAAATAGATACTTTTTACTTTAGATACTTTACACACACACATATATATATACATCCAACAAGAACCGTCTATCTATAGATTTACTCTTTCCTCTAGATATCTAGCAGCTTTATCCAAAAACTCATTTTCTTCCGTCCCGAACCAAGTCAAGACATTGACATGGGAAGGGAATGGACTGCATGATGGCAATGAGAGAGACCCTAAACAAAAATCACGCCATGTCAATACAAACCAGAGCAAACTCAATTTAATACAATTTAAACGAATAGACATGTTTTGGACCTACGCCTATACTCACTTTATTATTTACTATCTCACCTGCCTAATACAGAAACCAATTTAATTCAATATATAGAGCTTTTGCAACAAGCAAACAAATTATATTAAAATCACACCGATAACATAACAAACCTATTATTTTTTACGAAAGGAAACCACTAGAAAATCAAAATTCGTCCACAACTATTCACTATTTTCATTACAGTACTTTTCCTACAGAAACTAGAAACGACCCTTAGAAATCAATCCAATAATCGTCTATTTGTCCTTGAGGGCAGTCAAACCCTAAAATAAGAAAACATGCATGCCAAAGTCAAAATATGGGCAGATTTAAAAATTTCATAACATTTCAAACTACTTAATATGTGCATACTCAAAAAGTTAATGCACTTTAGAATTTAAACAATTGGTATATTAGCATGTTTAATTTTGTTTAACATGTGCATTCCAATTGCACATAACTAAGAACAATGTCCATGTGTCAATGCCCAGTCAATTGCAATTCATTTCACAATTTGTAGAGAAACTATTTATCATTATCAGGCATACTGCAGGAGATGACTTTTTTAATGTTTTTTTTAGTTTCGGTTACATACAGAAAGCTTATAGGAAAAATAAAACTACTGCACCACCGGAGCATTAATCCTTTGCTTGTAGTCTTACTTGATTGAATAATTACTTTAACCGAGCATCAAAATAGCCTAAATTGGAAATGCTTTTTTCTTTAATCAGGTTATTAAAATTCATTATCTCCTCATTCCTACGATGCCTCCACATTAAATAGCAACGATACTAAAGGAATCTGGAACTCAAGAGTAAATTATTTAAACCAGAAAAAATTATGCCTAACTGTTCTTGGTTCCCAGTACAGAATATAAGAGTGCACGACTCTCTGTAGCGAACAATCGGAACAATACAAGAATAGATATTTATATCTATTATCTAGAAATATATACAATTGCAAAAGGTTAATGAAATGAATACACAAAACACTAAAATACTGATAAAATAATAGTGGCCTAAAATGATGGAAAAATTAGACCAGAATTGGGCTATATCAAAAAACTAAACCTAATAGCCAAAACAGACATACTGAAAAGGTCTGTCGGCCCAGTCAATCTAACAATATAAAGTATTATTATGCTTTTTTTGATTCACACATGCATTATTATCTAAATCAACACAAAGAGAAATGATATTTATACACGACAAGCCTATCTATCTATCTTATAGTCTAAGTGCATTTAAGTACATTCTAAAAATACTTGGTATAAATGTGCTAGTATGTTGCAAAAGCACAAATGATAATATTGATGATCATTAAAAGTAGTTTACTACGCGATATCAATGATATCATTATAGCACACACAGTACTAACTAGAAGGGAAGTTATACAAGTAGGGAGCTTATAGCTGGAAACTTGTCATGGATGTTGCCAAACTGCGAACAACAACATTAAGTTTTATACAGCTCTAGATTTAGCAACAGCCGCACACAGTCCAGCAATTTACAATATGTTCGAACTGAGTTAATCTAGGCTGCAAATGTTAAAGAGAACATATTGCGCATAATATTTTCCAATTTGGGCGAATCAAATAGACTCAAAACTGTGTTAGTAATTAAAGGAACCACATAAAAATATCAGAAATCATCAGATACACTTGTTTTGTGGTGAATTTAAGAGAACTTTTCGCAATATCTTAATAAAATTGTAGTATTCACAGAACTTACTGTATGTTTCAGTCTATTTATAAAACACACTGCTATGATTCATTTATCACAGCACTGCGATTCATCATGTCGTAGTTTCACCACCGTCACCACTTTCCATTGTTTTGAATGCAGAAACATGGAACAACATGATGTAACTTCGGTCCGGAAGAAGACTTTTTGAAGTTTCATCTTAATAAACAGTACCCGGGGACCGGACTAAAAACAATAATAACATATTGGTACTATCTCTGTTCAATTACTCAACTCCTCACTTTTTCAGTGTGCATTTTGCTATGTTCTCACAAAGTAATAAATAGGCAAGACAGAAATAACCATTCTGGCACTGAAAATGTGATGAAACTAGTAAGAATTAATGAATGAATAATTACCAAACCCACGTAATCCGACAACTACCTATAAGAACCAGAACCACAAACTATTTCAATCCTCTTTATTCCTATCCACCATTCCTTAATAAGGAGTCTCTCCCAGAACCTACAATGATTCATTTCACATTATTACGAAAAATAAAATGACACTATATACACCACGGATTTGATATTGAAATCTATTCATCTCTTCTGAAGATCTGTAGTTGTTATTTGCACATCGTAAATATTAAAAAATCCTTTTTATATCATCACTTTGTTAAAACACAGAAAGAATTGCAAACCTTTTTATCGAAACTTTACTATTATCAAAATAAACACAACACTGATGGCAAAGAACCTTAAATTGTCTGTAACTGCTTAGACAAAACAATTCTGTAATTTCAGTATTTTGGCACAAAATAATTTGAAAAATGTAACTTCAAGCCGAAGAATGTTGTGATGGAAGTAAAGGCCATCGTAATAAAGTTCACGAACTGCTTTAAAATATACATTTAGGCTTCTTGTCCACCAGTCACCATCCCTTCACTAATTATTATTGAAATAAAACTCATTGATGAATCAGGTCATTAGACAAACTGAAATTGACAACGACAATAAGTTCCATTTTTGAAAGAGGTAGAAATCTCGTCACTTTGTTTGTACGCATATGCATACATAGAAAAATAAAATTTGATGAGAAGGGGCAAGACTTTTGCTTGCGGTGACTGGTCTGGACTCTGGACAGTTCGTCATTTAGTGTCTTAATGCAATTCTTCCAGTGTTTGATAAGAAAAGGTTGATGGTTTGAATCTATTGAACTTTGACTAAGACATTTCGATAATCGATCGATTGACGATGCGCAAACAACTTGCAATGTTCCAAATCCTTGCAATGTCTACTAGGAGCAGGGTGAGTGACTATTAGGTACCTTTTTCCTTCATCCTTCCTAAAATTCAGTATTGAACAGACGGAAGACAACAATGATTGATTGACAACAAATGACAGAATCGGTGACAGTTGTAACATTTCTACTGTGTGTGAATGTAAAATTAGGAACTGAGACAAATGACACAAAGTAAGAAAAACATTACAACGAGGAATATATTGGAAAACTTTCAAAAAGAATCAAATAAAATGAGTATTATCTTTAAAAAAGGTCAAACAATACACTTACCTGAAGTCATTTTAGTTTTAAAATATGAAATCTGACAATATAACCGAACAAGGAGACGAAGACACAGAGACAACGAAAATTCTGAGAGTCGAAACAAGAGGATCACACCACAAATGAGAAAATACGGGAAGAAAAACTTCTTGCGAAAATGTAAACAAACGGAATGAAGAATTTGGATTTCTCCTACAAGACTAATGATTACTAAAATTTCTCAACAAATCACTGATTAAAAAAGTTGTTAGGACGAGTGGTTTTTTGAAAATAATTAGCCCTCCTAAAATTTCCCTCTACAAGAATCCGCTTGTATTCTGGAGAAGAGATTCAAGAATATTCAAACGAATGTCCCACACAACAGAATGGTTCTTGTTATTGTAGTGTGATCTGATATAAACAAACTGAAATTGAAGGTTCTGGGTAGAATTGACGGAGGCTAGTTTGAAGTTTGAACGGGATGACATTTGCTCACAGTTAAATTTTCCAACATAATAATGAAAATAGAAAAAAATGAGTTGCTTACCTTTTAAAAAATTGTGTAAACGGGCGAGTATTTTTCCTACGTGCAAACTGCAAAACTAAAGTAAAATACAAGTGAATGAAGTAAAACTCTTGGAAGTTCGAAAGATGTCTGCCAAGCCTGAAGCCAGAGGGCCTGCATACACAAAAAGGGAAAAAGAGCAGAGTGGGCATAAGGTGGGGATCGGCCACACTCACACTCAATACTTTTACATGCATAACAAACCTTATAGTACTTTATAGTACGTTATAGTCCCATATATTATTATGCATTATCTTATATAATATATAGGTGACTATAAATACAGTGCTCTGTGTCTGAAGAACGAGAGTTCGACCGAATGGACTCGACAGTCACGTAGTTAATACCCGAACACACTCATCGACTACTTTCGACCATTTCGACTTTACACAAAATCCCTCGGCTCCAACTTAGCCAAAGATCCGTATGCATCCGATTTGTACTCAATCATATAAAATACATACATACACTCGTTATATAACTAACTATAATAGTATTTATATATAAGGAGTCTTATTATGCCCCTATGTGTGTGTACGAATGTCCGCGTACATAAAGCGACGTACATACATGGTACATACATACATGCTCTCTTATTATTACGTAAGTTGAGGCATGCTAAAGCTAAAGCTAACTATCTTATGTGCAAATGCATAGAAGCCTTTAATAACTTTAGTTGTAGTTTCCTTTGTATACAGCTAAACAACTCAACTAAGAGCGAACAACACTATTACTCACACAAGTAACTACGATATGTATGTATGTGATACCAGAAACAAAGTTACGTTATGTTATGCACATACGGACGGACACTTATACACTTTTAAGTGGACTCTATGCAATAACATCTCGGTTCGGTAATAATCATACAAACCAGAAACCTTTGTGAAGATCCTATCTATGTATTTTATGTGTCTCTATGTAATATTTCTATACAAATCTCAAATTCTACAGAGTACAAACATTTATAACATATTCATCCACACCCCGCCTCACCCGCCCCTTTGGGAATGCGCCCCCGCCCCACCCAACTGTTTTTTATCATTTTTTCCTTTCCCTTCCTGTGCCATGCAACAGTATCACTATTTTACAATACTTTACTTTACATTGCATACGTTACACTCATTTCTATTAGTATACATACATACAAAACATACAACAGTCTCGCATAATACACACTCACTCGTCGCTCTTACTTCTACGTGACATAAATGCATTTTATATTGGATTTACCACAGAGATATACGAATACCCAATGAGTTTAAGTTATTACTAGAGAGAGAGTCAAAAGAATCCAGGTATATCTTTATAGAGCTATATTATACTTTATGTAGACACACATCATCATGTGCGCAACAAAACACAAACTAAATTCAAAAGGGTTACATAGCAAGACAGGACGCAACTTTGTTACGCTTTCGACAAGATCCTACGATATCCTCATACATCCTACTATAGAAAACACTCCTATTCTCTATACTAAACTAAACCTACTAGAGCACAAGATGTAAATACGGAATACACACAAACACACCTAGGTACTTTTCCTGTCCATACCATATTTTTTTAGAGTTTAACTTGTTAGCTACATTATTATGGACTTTAATAACGATATGATATACTAGAGGAATGAGTGTGCTAAAACTTATTACCTACTCGCACATTCACCAGCCTACAAATATTTTATGTGCATAAGGTTGTGGAATGTATATTTTACTTATTAGCTACATCAACTCCGAATTGTGTAGGCAGTACTTATTTTAGTACATTGAGTTTTCAACTTAAACTGATACCCGTGCAAGAGGGGTTATAAACTTTGTAGAAATGTATTCATTACAAGCACTTTTTTATTATGCAGGTATGTATATATAATAGTGTATAGCTAAACTTGAATGTATACTTATTTATCCTGTAAATTGATACTGAAAATAGTTGACAAAACAAAACCCCAAGTATTTACTTGCAATAATAACGTTTACCCTTTCTATGTCAGTTTGTCTGCCATATAGTTACCATTATTACCATAAATTGCCTCCGATTACCATTCTCATGGGTTATACAAGGACATTTTAATCTTCTTTTTCGTTTTTATGTAAGCTAGAAAATATTTATTACTACAATAATACACGAAATTGTAAAAATCGATCTTTATTTAGCATTCAAAAATAAATTATTGTCAAATCCTATTTTTTGAAATGATTAGCTGAAAAGTTATAACATAATATTATTATAGTTCAGGAATTATTTATATAAGTAAATTAACAGATACCGAAGAATACTTGAATGCCCATGTAAATTGTGTGATCGTGATCGGATTTATTAGACAGGATATCATCAAAAAAATCTTTCTCCTGGTACACAGTAAATAAAGATGGAGTAGTCGAGTAGTTAGGTTCAGTTTGCTGGAAATCAATGTGTATATGAATGCAAATGTTGTGCCAGAATATTATAAGAACATTTATTAGCAGAAAAAGTTGTAATTTTGATTTATTCACGAAAAGTTTGATCGTGGGGCTATTTATATCAAAAGAGGAAATTGAGAATTGGCAATTTGTAGGATATTTTGAGAAAAATATTTGTCAGAAGGAGAAGGTTCAACTGTAGGACGATTGTATGCAGAAGTTAGTTGGTGCGATTTCAATATGACGGAGAGCTGTTCCCTTTGTAGTGATCCAGTCTTCATGCGCTAACAAAACATGATAAAAAGAGTATGGGAAGTGATGTGGTTGAGTATTTCGTGTTTATTTATATGATGATGATGGTTCTAAGTTGTAGAGATACTTCTACACTTAAATAGCTCTTTTATAAATCTATGATAAACTTAGCCAAGTTAATCTTACAGATATATATTCTGAGTGCAGGATTCACACTTGTGTTCTTTATACATCAGTAAGAGACTAATATAGGCATTGTATATATATATATATATGGATGTCTAAAATGAGTTTTTAGAGTATTACGTCGTTACTCTTCCATCTGCATGCATACCATGATGAAGTTAAAGAAAATTTTGCACACTATGAGCTTAAGTCACGATTTTCATGACGGGACTGCCTGGTTGCATGGAGAATGTAGAAAGCAGAGATCGCACATGCAACTCTGTAAAAGTTTTATATATCGTTTCTAAGTATACATAGATTGTAATAGTAGATTGTTAAGTAGAGCTTATGGTTAATAATATAGGTAGTATGTAGGGTGTTTGTGTAGATAGAAGGGAGTTATATTTTGCTTACGTAGATATTGTAGTTGAGTTAGTAGACATAAAGTTGGACAATATTCTGTGCAAAAAATCGATAGAGCCTTTTGCCTTCTCCCCGTATGTTTCCTTAGTTTAGCTTGACTTTTGCTTGACATTGAAATCATCGACTCCCATTCCATCCAGCTCTATTTTCATTCAACTTGCTCGTGTTTCTCCCTATCCTTGCGTAGTTCTGATCTTGCTGTGTTCCTTTACACAGTCTAGCCATCCTTTTGCTTGTGTGCTGGGCTATGAAACTAGTAAAGCCATGTTTCCACTGTTCCTGGTTTGCTATACGATCATAGTTTTTGAGTCCTGATGCGACTATTACAGATATAAATGCATTATGTAACTACCTAGTCAAATAAGAAGGATCCAATGTTGGTTTGTTTGGATTGGATGGATTCTCAGTTCACATAGAATGTTTCACAAGGGGCTAGGCTCTGTCCTTTTATATTTTTACTCTTTAGTTAAGCTCCTCTGGTGCTTAAAAGCCAACACCTCTTACTTATATACAGTACTCTCCTATCCCTGATATATACATATATATATACTTAATTTCTGTGTACATATACATGCACGCTTGGCATTGATGCGGATTTTACATAGGATTTACATGCAAGGCAATAGAATACACAAATAAAGAGTGAGGAATTCACCTACCTAGCTAAAACATCTACCAATAGCACCTATTTTAACTCCAGTTCATAATATGTGGATAAAATCAACGATTTTTCTCAATGTACCTCTTCTGGGTTCTATATTTATAACTTTTCTACTTTAGCCTCCCTATATACCCATACATTAAGAGCCAATAACAACGTGTGCACTACTCAAAACAAAACAAATCTATGCACTCCCATTTACACAGACACATTACATTTTAATTTGTTTGTGCCACAGTCGGAATATTCTAGCGACTGTCACCTGTATGCAACTGTCACAGAACTCAATGTATGTAAACATATATACTTATACTTACTATAACTATATAACTCCACTCATGTAGTTTTTATATGAATTCCTTCTTCAACTTACCTTCAAATTCTACTTTAATTCTTGTTAAAAGCTACTGATGATATTTACATGCACTTAAAAATAATTTCCAAATGAAAATTCTAGAAAACTAACACAAGTTTTTCTCATTTCTTTTTCTCAACAGACACATTCAATTGGATTATAACAACCCGGCCGTTTCAACAAATTAAACAACTCCATTAAGGTTAGTTCAAAACAACTCTATGTACATTTAGTTTGATTAGTTTGTCTTTCTTTTTGAGCATCTAATTCGTAAAGTTTATGTATGCGAATGAAGTTGCACAAGTGGATTAATAAATAGCTATAATGTTCAGGGGATTTATAAAGTACTACTAAAGTAATACTGTTCATGTCCATCATGCCCAATAATACTCAGATTTTATTCGAAATTAATGCAATGTGGTACCATTTACCAACAGCTTTGTTTTTGAAAACACAAATCAAATGAAATATGTTCACCTATCTTACATTTCGTAGAAACGTCCGCAACCATTATTTGAAAATGAATGTTAAACACTTTAATTTTTCTATGATCTAAAGAAATAACTCTGTAAATGCAGTATTTGATTTCCCAGAAGTTTGCATAAATGGAAGTGATGTTTTATTTCACGCTCTCCTAATTTATTACACTAGCAAAACTGTTTCAGGAATCATTATTGTAAATATATGACATCTAAATTGAATTTCTTAATTTTATGACAAATCTTATAATTTCTTTGCATTTCTTTGGACACTGACTTAAATTTAAGAAGCCTTTACAGAAACGCATAGAGCATGATTCTATACATTTTCCGTGCTTGTTGCAAAAATACAAGTCGCCGGGTTGTGGAAATTGCGAAATTCTCTTGTAAAATGTAACGCTGTAATTACATGCGTTACCTGAGTTCCTCCTGAGTATAGACATTCTACCTGCATGTGTAAGAACACGTTTGATGAGAGTAGTATAGAAGAAATACTCAGATTGTCAGCTATCAATAAGAGATTTATAAATAAGTACATGGTTTCGCTAACTAAATAATTTCCATGTAATTTTCAGGGCTCAATGACTCGTGTGTCGACATTGCAGCATTTGAAATTAGCTGACGCCTAGGCCAGGGGCAGTGACTGCTAGCAGCGCATTCCAAATTGACAACACTTGTCTATAATTGATCAAAGAAAGAACATTCTTCATTATTTTGCCTCCAGGAGTCTAGGTAGACATCAAATAATCTTGTAACACGGTGTAACTGTCATCGGTGTTTACCGACTAATCTGATATCGAGGAAAACTTGGCGAAAAGCAAGGAACAAGGATCGGCCTCTCTCTAGTTCAATAGGCAGAGAAGCACAGGTAAGATCTCATTTTATTATCTAAGAATTTAAATAAATGAATACTCGTGCTCATTTTGCTTCGCTTTTCACTGCTGGTACTCAGCACATCAGAGATTTCTGTATTTAACGATATCGTCAAAAGAATTAAGTGATGATTTTCCAATGTGGATGTGTGTCTATTAAAATTGTAGATATTTTGGCGGTTGGGGAAAAGAATCGGCGTCAGTGACGACTTTAAGACGGCAATGAGCAGTCTGCTAAGCTAATCGATTGGGTGAACAAATATCTAAGATATGCAAGAAGATATGGTGGACACTTTTCTCAGATATGGACTCTTCCTTGGTGCCGTTTTCCAATTGATTTGCATCGGAGCTGTCATCATTATGCCTGATGTTAGTGATCCTCCACCGGACACGACTAATGTACGAGTAAATGGCAATGCTAATGCTAACCATGTATGGCTCAGTTCATTCATCTTTAACCTTTACTCACTCACTTAACTCCATTGCCCTCTTTTCCACATTAACAATCTTTCGTTTTCAACATAACATTCTCCGCGTTCTCTTTATAATAATATCATTGCTTCTCAATTAATATTTATCACTGCTTTTTACTCAATTAATACACTAAAAACCCTGACATAAATCTCGACAGAGAGATATCCTTTTAATTCCATTTGTTTGTACGTAGTTACATTTTACACGTGTTATTTATCTTCCAATGCATTTTCAATTTTTGTGTATTACAATCGGCCAAATGGCTTTTTGCTTACAGTTTTTTAAAATGCGTTTTTCATATCATTTTCCAATTTTCTATTAATAGTTTGGGAGATCAAGTTTTTCATTCCTTTTTTTGATGAATGTTAATTTTTATAACGGAGTAAAATTAAATTAAGATAACTGGGTTAAACTCAAGAAAATATTTTCATTTGGCAGGAGTCGGATAGCGATGAGGTACAAACATCGGATCAAGAAAGCCCACAAGTTTCTCCAACAAGGCATCTTCGTATGACGAAACGGGATAAGAAAAAGCGTCGCTGATTGTTAAGAAGTGATAAATTATTAGTAGCTAGATAACTGTTTTTATATTTTTTATTTATGAAATGTTAGGCTGATAAGTTTCTAGCTAAAGGATTTTTAACCTATAAGATGATAATACGTAATTTGCATTTCTACTCTTAAAGAAACTACAATTACAACGTGGTTAATCAACGGATATACTACTTATACCTAATTACAACTTCCCACAGTATAGCCATATTACAAAATGAGATTTTTAATCCATGCAACATTGCATGGATGACACTAGTTTTTGTTACCAACGTATACAATAAATAGGATAAAAATCTTCTATTCTCCAGTGTCATGTGCTTTTCGTGCAATATTGAAACGTAAACTAGTTAAAATAGAGTTAGGACAGCTTGATTTAAAAGTGAATGGTGACTATAATGCTAGAGAAAGCAATGGCAATCTTGCTACGAAATACAGAAAAGCTAAAATTATAATGAAAATGATATATTCATACTAAAATCAAAGAATAGGTAAGGTGGCAATCTACTAGGAAATACCTTGTACATAATGAGATCTTATTGTTGAACACAAAATGTATTTACATTACAATTTACAGATATTATTGATACATAAACTTATAATACCTGATTCATTGTAATAATTATTCGCATAATTTGTGAAACGTCAGGTTACTTAACTTATTGTTAGTAGGTATTATTGACTTTTTGCATTTCATTACGTAATTAATTATACACTTACTACGGAAAATTTTGTATAAATACACGATTACCTTAGATAACTATGATCTTCATCCAGTTTTCATAATACGTACGCTATATATATTATTACAATGAATGCAGATTGTCTTTTTCAATTGATGAGATTCTGAATTAGCCCAAAATTAACCAATAACATACAAAGGTATTTAGACACCCAGATTACTTGTCTGTGTTATTCTAAATTTTTGGGCTACATTCAGAAACGGACTAATTGAATGCCAATTCTAATGAAAGAACTGAGAAAAGTGATGTTGGGATTTTGAATGATTTGGAAATGAATGTGTATGGTAAAATCTCGCATATGAAATAAAGAGAAACTGAATGGACTATAAAAGATTTCTTGCCTACCAAAAGATTTGCCCTTATTTTACATTTAAGTATTTAACTTCTAAACAGATAACAAAGAAAATGAATGACAACTGGAAATTCAATGGAGCAGGGCGTTTGGAATTTTAACTCCATTTTAATGACAATAAATAAAGATGAACGTAAAATTTAAAAAATCCCTATGATTATTTTCTGACACAAATACGATTTTGCTAAATAAAAGCATTAGCTAAATATGAACCATTATTTGAATTAGAATTCATTGCTATAAAAAGAGGTGTGATAGTGTTTTAAATGGAAAAACGAAGAGCAAGTGATAACAGAAAGCCTGCATTTTAGCAGGAAATACTACATAAACTGTTGATACAAGCAAGTAAAATATTTGGAACTGGTAACTTCTGCCAGTTGATGATCAGGGTCCAGGGTGTCCTATTCAGTACACCCAATATAGTAAGATGAGATGAATGATGTATAGTTTAGGCAAAAATTAAGAAGGCAGAAATGAGCATAATATTTTATCCATCCATACATAGACTTTTATTTGAATTCGACTCCTGTGTTTACATTACATAATAATTATGAATGAGTAGTAAGTAGTAGGTAGCTAGGTAGGTAGGATTGGAATAACAGGTAAATCGTATTATCATTACTATATAGCTACAATAAACAGAAAAAAGTGGATTACAGGACAAACTCTATTACTTTGTTGTACAGTTAAGACTATGACATTGGATTGGCTATTTCAACTAATTGTCTACAATAACTTCATTAGGCCTTTACAGAATTAATAATTATGTTGTAGTAGCCTCATTAAAATTACAATTCACTAACATACACTACGACATCCGACTGCAAGAAGACGACAAATCCCATAAATTCAACAATCAATTTTTGATTTTGATATTATGTGTTGCGTAATTAGATTTCATTGGAGAGCAAAGTGACAGAGAGAAGGCAAGGCATCAAAGCTCAGTGCCTACAATCATCATTGCAAATTGCTTTTTGATGAAAAGCGAGAAGCCAATGAATTGTCGGAGAGAAGAGAAAGGAAATAAAATGATCTTGTATCGAAGAGTATGTGTAATAATTAATGGGCTATTGAGGATTAAATGTTAGAATTCCATATATCAATATAACTTAATTGCTAAACAGTAAGAGTAGTTCCTATCTACTGAAATCTTATAAGTAAATGCCTAGTGCAGTACAAGTTTAAACAGCAATTAGACAATGACAAGTTATTTCATCCAACAGTGAGTTTCATATGCCAATTGCCACTATTATTTACTAACAATAAGAAGATTATGGGACAATGACATGATGAGCATGACATGAGAGGCAATATTCATACATTTCAATGCAATTCTTACAGATAATTCCAAGTGTCTACAGTGAATTCATTGCTTAAGAGATATTTGTGTTCTAGATTTCATTCTACAGCTTCCTTGTCAATCAACAAATAATTTAGCCCGTCGCTGACGTCTTTTTAAGGTCTCACACTCTAATTCCATTTCACATGGGCCATGTATCTCGGGAATTCAATCAATTTGCCATTTTAGTTGAGTGGTAATTAATGAGGAGGGCCTATTTTTGTCTAGTTCACGATAATACATAAAAATTCATAAGCTTCTTCCTTATCTATACACAGCTGTGTGTTGAGTAACACATTTTTAACATTGCTACGGTGGTGCTGCTGCAATAAATTTGCACACACTCTACCTAAAAATTCAATTAGCATAATATTTTAATATCTACGCCCATTTTGGCCTTACTTGCCGAAAAGGGTAACATTAATACGTTAAACTTACTACATTTCTGAAACATTTTAATTCAAACATCAAAAGTTTAGAGTTAAGCTAGCAACTAGAGACGCTGTCCAAGATTTTACTTATTTTTCCAAACGACAATGACCACAAATGTTAAATCATTGACTGCATATAGAGGTTATCATTAATTATAATCATTTCCCTGGGTATACTACAAACTCTTATTCACTGTGTTTATATGCCAGTTGAATTACAATATAAGTTTTAAGTACCTATTCCTGTCCTGTACGGTAAAGTTAACTATTTCCAACATCATATTAGACTGCAAATTCAAAAATTGTTAGGAGATAACGTTAATACAATCAAATTGTTAATGTTTAATGCAATGATTATTATTACACATTATTATGTATATACACTAATCATGTTTTCATTAGCTATGACAGAATTTTAAATCTGTTCTGCACTGATCCATTTCTATAGATGGACAGGAAATTACATTTAATTCTTCAAGTGAGGCTATAATATAAGTAAGTAAAACATTTTAACTCTAAACATCAAAGCTACTACTACTATATTATGTTGTGATGTGATGTTTTTTTTCCATTATATGACTATTACAATTAATTCTCAAGAAATTTTCATTTACAGTTTTGCCTGCGCTCCTGCTATATGTATATAGTGTCCCATTGGGCACTTCCTGCTCATTTTTTCTATCTATATTACTGTGATGATAAAATTCAAGAAGCAAAGAATCTGCGTAATTGCATGTTGCATATTATAGGACTAAAGTTTATCTTGCAGGTTTTTTGTAATGGGAAAAAGGTATATTTATAGAGTCATGGTTTATTTTTCCATTGCAGATGGTTAGAGACAACTAACTGCAAAACAATTTGCATTTTTTACACAATGACAAATATCATATTGATTTGACATTATGAATATTGTGGGAGTTACTTTGTTATCATGTATATATCATGTAGGATAAAATTCAACTGGTATGAATGACGCAAAGCAAAGCTTCGGATTTGTAGACGATTATTCATTCAAAAATCAGTATGTATGGTGGATGTTATTAATTATCTTTCACTTTCTCCAATACTTTGTTACAATTAATAAGATTTTCAAAAATCAACTCAAAAAATTACCAAAAACTGGCCAAAATAGATTCGCTGCTTCTGGAGTCACGTTTAACCCTCAACTTCGACTTTCACATGATTCTCGTCTATAAAAACAAAATTCAATCATTAGCCAAATCCTTTTAAATATCTATCCAAACAATTCTCAGGTAGGATTGCAAACTTTTCTTACTTGAATTGGTTGCCTTCCCCTCAGGACTAGATTCATTCACTTCTCCTTTCACAGATGCAACTGAGTTGGCATTGTCATTTGTCTTTCCTTGGCCAATTCTATTAAATAAGATGGTTAAAATTATGCTCCGCAATTTAATTTCACAGCCAAAAGCATGCAAATAGGCAAATATTATATGTAATACTTACGCTTTATCGTTAGTTACACCACTTGGCTCCTTAAACGAAACTCCCTTTGCTTTGTTAGATGAAGAATTAGAGGCTGTGCCACTGTTTTGGGTTCCTTTACCGCTGGTCTCCCCAGGTTTCTTCATTATCGATTTTTTCTTTTAAAAAATGCAAAAAAAGGCAAGTAAATCTCATGTTACTGGCAATATAATCCGAGAAGAATTTTAACTTAAACATCTACTGTCATCAAAATAAGATTTTGTCTTGCTAATAACATTTAAAATGAGTAAGGGTCTAATTACCTGACTTTTATTGGCATTTTTCTTTTGATGCCAATTGTTGGTAGTCTGAGATCCACCCCGATTTGGCACTTTGTTCCCTCCACCAGAGATTCGCATTTGGTCAAATAAAGAAGCCATCTACAGAATCAAGAACGTGAATGTTGAAGTTGCTCTGCTCCAGGACATTAAAGTGTAATTTATGGATTAATAAGTAATTTACATGAGCCTGCTGGTGCACGTTGGCCACACCTAGTGGGAGCCGGGTATTACGTCCAGTAAGGTTTGCATGATGCGCTATATTCCCATTAGGGCCATAATTGGCTCCCCAAGAGCCGACAATTTGTCCTGCGATTTCTAAATGACCTCCTCGTGGCTGTACCCGTCGTTGTCGTCCTGGAATATCTGTGAGTAAAGGAACTGCTCTATTCTGGAGGCTGGAAAGTCCAGCGTAATATCCACCCGAATTGCCATATAAACTTGCAAATGGATCTGCCGAATTTAAAATTCCACTTGTGTGCCCTCCGAATGGACTATTATTTCCGAGATGAACAGGAACGCGAACTCGGTTACTAGAATTAGATGCTGCGGCTGCAGCTGCTGCCAACTGAGAAAGACTTGGGCTATATCCATGCCCATGTTGATTGTACTGTGTTTGTAAATAGGTTGTTCGAGGTGGGGCAATCATTTGGTTCATTAGCGGAGCTACACAGAGAAAATACAACAGAGTTTCACATAATAGTCACACATTATCGCAACATTATCATCACAGAACATAATACTTTAAGCATGGCATACCCGCATTGGAAAGCAAGAAGCCAGAGTTGAGGCTTTGGGGAGGTTGTACAAATTGCACTTTGATCCCTTCAACAATGGCAGTGCGTAACTGATCAATGTTGTAAACCAGGTCCATTTTGTATCCACAGATTTCAGCAAGACTTTTCCCTATTGACTGTTGCTCAAGAATATAATTAAAAACTTTGCCGTTAAAGAAGAGCCAGGGACAGAAGAGCATGTACGGAATCGGGGCACCACAAGCGTCGTTTGCCAAAAGAGCCATTTCAACTCCTTCCATGAACATGTGAGAGAGGTGAACTCCCCGCATCGTCAAGTTAGTCATCTGTAATTAAAACAATTTTTAAATAACAACCCCCATCATACTATCTAAATCATTACACTGATTATGTTGACTATAAAAACCCATTTTTTACTTCAATGTCTTGAGCAATATTTGGATCGGTCATATCTTGAATGAAAGCCTGAGCAATGAAGGCATCGAGTTCGTTTTTTCTAAAAACCTTACGCTCAGATGACAAGATGTACCTAAAATAATTATAGAATTTCATTTTTAGCAATTCGAGACATCTAAATGTTAGACATAGGATTTACGATGAGGTATTTCATTAGGACTAACCTCAAAACGCAAGTGAGTACTAGCATCTGTTGTGGAACACAGGTAGAGTCCAGAATGATTGCTTTGTCAGATTTCAAGATTGTAAGAAATGCTCGAATCCGTTTGCGCTTGCAATCCTCTTCCTCCCTGTATGCATAAACAATGATCATTATGAATTATATGAGGTCATGATCAATTATGTTTTGCATTGGAAACGATAACGGTATGTGGACTTACCCAAGCCAAAGTCTTTCAACAGTGGGGACACCCCACCCAATCTCAACTGCCTGCACACTTTGTGTTTTGCAAGTTTTACTCTGAGGACAATAGACAGTTTCCCTCACATGAAGATTAGGAACTTTTTCACCTTTTTGCTTAGCAAGAAAGTGGAGATGGTGAAGATTGAAGAGAACAGCATAGACGCGTTGCCTCAATGGACGGAATAAATCGTGAGCCCTGGGCAAATCGCCTTTGATGTCTTCAATTATGACAGGAAGCTTTATTTCTTTCTGCAAAAATTGAAAAGGGAATAATTACGGAGACTTGTTTTTTTTACAGAGTACGGGTTAGACAAAAATAATATTTTCTTACGTTTCTAAAGATTTGGCAGATATATGGGGACATAAGACCACTTTTATGACGAGTAAGAGCCACTGTGTCAATCTCTTTATTCACACGGTACAAAAGTTTATCTAATGATGATGTTTTCGCTGTAGTGTTAACAGATGTGGTAGCCCCATTTGTCACTGGAACAGATTCTGTCTCATTGTTCTCACTAAATACTTTTGATCCATCCTGCTTAAGAAAATAAAAACTATTTAGCTTCACTTATTTAATAACAGCAATCACATTTATCATAGAAATATAATAATTTTATATCTACGTACTTCCAGATCAGCACCGTCTGACGGGAGGGTAGAGGTAGAATTAGAATTAGTAGCCGGTGCTGCGGGCTGCTCTTGAGTAGCAGTTGGGTTGTTACTTTGGTTTTGTGCCTGAGCCTTTCCTTTCTTCCCTTTCGATCCTTTGGATTTACCTTCGTTTTTCTGTGTAACTTTTGTAGCACTACAATCAGCGTAATAACGAAGGCATTTCACAACTTTGTCAATCAGTATCTTTCCATTCCCTTTCTCTTGATCAGATTTCAAGCCAGACTTTGCAATCAATTCACCAATTTTTTCGGGGTCAGTCGATTCTAAACTTCGAGTGAACTGAGCCACATTTTCTATCACAGTCGCCTGCAACAATAAATTAGGAAGTCAAAATCAAGACAAACTTCTATACTTTTTTTACAGATATATGTAGCTTTATTTTATAAATAAAAACCTTTGATTGTTGATCAATCTGGAGAGAAGCGAAGAAGTCTTGGAGATCTTTGTCGGTGAGAATATGGTTGCCCAATAAAGCAGCAAAAATCAGAAACTTGTCTTTTGGTAGACTCAAATTGTCGAAGACTTTCTTCAGTTTCACTTCTAATGTCTCCAGAGATCCCTTTTTATAAACAACAAGTTTTACTTAAGAATTGCCATATACTTGAATATTTATTGACAGATGATATTTAAAAAATATTTTAAACTTACTTTAAATGTTAGTTTGAGCTTTTGAGCAGAAAAATAGCGCTGAGTGTCAAACACAAGAAACTCTGGATCATCAGCTACGATCCCTTCAAAATTATTTCTTTGGCAAAATCGAACCAGATCTTTGTGATGATCATCAAGAGTGCACATCTGTCAAAATATAGAGCAGAATAATTAATTGAAGCACACGAACCGAACCAAATTATGATGATCACAAAAGTAAACAATTTTATTTATAGACTTACAATCTTCATGTGCAGAGTTCTAAATGCCAAACGCGCTGCAGAACGCAAAAAAGCAGGAGGAACCCACCAAATTTTTGGTGGGGGTTTCTTTTTGGCAGAGACGTGTTTGTGGATCTCTTCAATAAATCGATATGTTTCCTCTTGCTTTTTGCACCACTCCGTTGCAACGCGGTCAGACTCTAAAGTTCCATTGAAAAAAATAACCAAATCCAAATTGGACCCATGAACCACTCCACAGAAATTCCTCAGGAATTGCTCCATTTTGTTCCATTGGCCACCACAAACCCAATCTACCAATACAAAAAGTTTTGTTAGAACTAATATTTTTCGACAAAGTGTCTAAAAATGCTCATTGTTGTTGTCTTTTAAAAATATAGTACCCGGGTAGTAGCCACCGTACAAGCGATCTAAACAACACTCTCCATCCACAACCAATTTCAAAGGACCATCATTCTTTCTCGCTTTTATTTGTGAAAGTCTTAACAGGTCAACCATTTCCGTAGCGTCGGCTACGTTTTGGATAATATGGGCCTGAAAATATTATAATTGATTATTTTTAAAATTATACCTTTGGCAAAGTAAATGCAATTTTAAATGCTGTAATCAGTTAGAGAGAATTCTTTACTTTCAGACATACACTTGTGTCTATCCCAGCAAAGAGCTAATTTGAAATTATTTTACACCTTAATAAAATATTTTAAAATAATGAATAATAGTTACCTGTAAATCCTGGATACCCATTGTGAAGTGATGAATACAAGTGAAGTCAAAGACTGAAAAACCCTCTCTCCTGAAAAATTAAAACCCAATCATGACATTGGACATAGGAAAACATAAGCAATTTTTACGCATTCTAATGTGAAGTAATAAAAAAGTTCTTGGTGGTAGCCAATTACCTTTTACTGACTATTAAGTCTCAATGTCATATCATAAATCAGTCGCAACCAACAACCCGGAAATTCGTAGCGTAAAGCTGACAACACAAAAACGCAACTGAAATAAGCCAGCTGAACGCTGGACCTCCAACCTCTCAGTAGTAAATTATTAAATATTTTCCTATTCCGCGTTACGTCGGCCTATTTCTAGTAGTATCAAAACGAAACGAGGACGCTGGAGACTCACACACTACGCTTTAAACTTTCTTTACAGTATCCAGTAAAATATAAATAGTATAACAATAAAAACACGCAGTGCAGATGGTACAACTCTTTTTTCGGATTCCCTTACTCTACTTCCACCTCAGTCTTCTAAAGTTTTAAAAAACAAAAACAATATCACATTTTCGAACTTTGAACTTTATCCAGCCAGACCCAAGCAAACTCCGTACAATTAAAACAGAGCGCACATTTCCAATGATATCTAAGAAAATGAGAAATAGGAAAACTTACCAAAAATGTAATATAATTAATGCATGCAATTGCTTCAAGACGCTGGCTCCATCATCGTCACTTCTTTTTCAGCACAGCTAAAAAATCTGTAACGAATAAATAGCCATTCATTATGTCAGATTCAATTGAATGTCTGGAATTTATTTCAACAATCGTTGCTTGGCCGTAAAAAAATAGAAATTCTTCCACACGACACACCTCTTTTCTCTAACAGTATATACCTACGTATCTACATAGCGTTCTAACAAAAGTATTTAATAAAAAAAAACTTTACAAAAAGTCAAATCTCGGGGAAAACATGTCAGTTTCGGTTTTCAAGTCACTAATTGCCTAGATAAATGTGAACTGCAATTAGATAGCTAAAACTAGGCACATTTGTTACCGAAAACGCATATCCGGCATGTCCGGCATAGTTTGTTAGAGAATATATCCTCTGTAGAGACACAAGTCACACGTAGTCACTTCTGTGTATAAAAGCTTATCATCGCTTACACAGCTCAAGGGAATTGGCAATGGCCATTTAAACTAAGTATCTGCGCAAATATTCTCGGAAATGGAGTAATTGTTGGAAAATTATAGTATGAAGATATTTAAAATAGTATTAATTACCTGTTTACACGTTAGCTCAATGGAATCTAGTTAGTTGGGAACTTGAGTGAAAAGAAGGTAAATAGTGTCTAGAAAGGATATAGCTTAATGTACAAGAGTAGAAAAGGGCTAAATGGAAAAGTTCTTTGGGGCAGAGTAGTTTATTTTGTCTTTAGATGAAACTGACTAAATAGTATGGAGAGAAGCTAATATATTTAAGGTTGGGAGATGTTCCTAAGTAAGTGAATGAGTGATGTGCTGATGAAAAGATTCTAGGGAGCCGAGTCCAGCAGGCCAGGGAAGTTCTATCTGTCTGTCCAGCAGCCGTTCGTTCGCTCCTGAGTGAATGTGTCTATAGTGCACTAGTGTAAAAAAGAATGTGTCCTATCCTTTCCCGTTTGTTTGATGCTGATTTTCCAGAGAGTGAACTGAATTGAATTGACGGACGGGCTGGCCGAGTGGTTCAATTGAGGAAGATACATGCACTACATACTCAAAGCCTGAAACTCAACTAATGCATTGGAAAAGGAAGCCTAAACCATGGATGGCAGTTCAAAACTCTCTCAGTCTGCTGTGAGGGATAGGGAAGACCATGCCCCAATGCATAATGTGAATGGACTGATCCTGACTGCATATTGCATACAAATATACACATAGAACACAAACCGAGTTAAACCAAAACCTCTTACTCTACGTAATACTTACCTCACTTCACTTACTTCTCACTTATATCCATACACAACTCAACATCTATATCAATTCTCAATCATATAAATACCAAACTCAATTTTATCACGCATATATATCTATCTTCTTCAATATCTATAATATTTCCCCTTTTATACACTTGTACACTTACATTTCAAATCCAAATCTATCTTAGTGTATCTTTAGACTTTTTAGACACTTTTTATAGACTTCCAACATACATCTAGCAAAGTAGCTATAATAATATTCTATTTTATACAGAATTTTACACATGATCAACCTAGAATCTATCCTAGTGTATCTCTTAGACTTTTTAGACACTTCTTACATAACTAACTGGAGTATATTATGCAGGATTTTACATATATGAACTTAGAATTTTATCTTGGGGCCTCCATCACGGAAAATTACCACGAACAAACTTTGCTGTGCTATTTTTTCTACAGAATTTTATGCTTCCTTAAAGTGTCTTTGTGTATATAAGAGTAAAAAATTGGTTTTCTTACCTATGGTAAAATTACTTTATACAGAATTTTACACTTAGCGAAGGTAAAATGTATGTTGAAGGAGGATATTGCATTCGGGAGGTTAGTATATAGTATTTTATAGAGAATTCGAAAGGTAAAATGTATATTTGTGTTCCTTATAGCATTGAATTGCTTGCATCGGTTTAGTTCAGTCGGCAAGGCATGCCGCTTCCCTAGGTCCCTGCATTTGCCTTACCTTCCCATAATATCCACGAAACAATTTCCTTTGGTTTTAGTTTCGCCTGCTGCCTGTGCCTTTTCGTTGGTGTTAAGCGTGATGTATCTGTGATGTCAGCCTTGCCTAACCAACCTCTTTCTCTTCGTCTTTCACTCTCTCGCCTCCTACTACAGATGGCGAGTTTATTACATTTGCAACCGAATGACAACCACCATCGACTCCCATACAATTACTAGTCTCTCTGTCTCAATCCCAATCTTGTTTACCTTTTACTAATGGAATCCCATCTTCTCCTCTTCCTACTTTCACTACACTCTTTCTTAACATCCTACTTAATGGAAATTAATGGGCAGAATCTGTCAACTCTAAAATCTCATGTACATCTATACCTAGGTACCCAGGATTTTGGGAATTATTCGAATTCAGATTTGTTTACCTAGTTAATTGAATATCTACACTAACGAATCTGATTTTCTATTTACTTTCTCTAGAATTTTAAATCTGATTTTAGTCTAAGTACAATTTCCGCTGAGCTTAAAATTGGGTGTATATGGATTAACTTTCTGTAACATCGGATCTCATGTGGGATGTAATGTAATACAGTAAAATGTTGACTTGCCCTTAACAAAAGTTTAAAAACATGTATGTTTTACCTGTAATTAACAAATTATTTCAATACATTTGTATATTAAAACTTTTTTATAATGATATGGCTATAGAAAATTAATTACCTTAATTATTACATATCTATGAATGAAATACAGACTGTCACATAAATCACTTGCCATTACAAATCCTAGATAAGTATATTAAAGACTTCATTATTCACATTTTTTATTGTCATATATTTTTTGTTTACTATCTAGATATCTACTAATATATTAACCATTATCTGTACAATTGCAAATTATATAATTTCATATTAGCAACAAATCAATCGCTAGATGTTTACACGTTAATAAATATTTGAAATGTAGTTTTTAGCCAGACTCTAACATTTTTGCTGACTACTTAAAAAGAGTTAGAGAAATGTTAAATGTGTGTAAATTAAATCTAAATAAAGTCATTACTTATCGTCAAGTTCTTTAGCCCAAGTATACATAAGCATAGCTTTCCAAGCTCATGGGCCTGATGTCACTGTGTGACTTTATCTTGATTCGTCCTTCTTTTAACTATTGAGTACAGTAATCAATTGTGCAAGTAACTGATAGTATTATAATTTTAACATAACATATAGTAAGTTAGAATATACAGATACAGAGAAGAGATGAATAGCTATTATAGCTATATACATATTACGTTGTTACGAACATTTAGATTACGTACGTAGAAAATTTTAATTATTTTATGCAAAGCGTTATGAAATGGATTGTGATGACATAAGTAGGAGTAGATATAATAAATATATGTACTAAATCAGAGTCTAGTTAGTCTAATAAAGAGATTATATGGACGTGATTAGGTAAGGAGATTTTGTTGTGCAGGATGTAAGATGGCTTTAGAGGGTGATCCATATTTCTGAGCTATAGCATTCTGCTCACACTCTGCCTAAGCATCTAATATTTATGTGTGGGTTAGTTTTCTCTGACGCAAATCTCGAAACTTGATTTTTATGCGGCGATTGTTAAATATAGGTTTTCTCTTAGCCAACACCGTATAATATAGCAAACTAATAAACTCCCTAAAAGCTATCATTAGATGTTCTACGAAGAATATATTTGGAATAGGAAGTTGATATTATATATAGAGAGGAGTTGGTGGTGGATGTTGTGGGCAAATTGGGATTCGTGTGATCTCGTTCACGTCAGAAAGTCGTTAGCGATAAGCCGAAGGAGAAAGCACATGACAGTATGACTCTGTATACTAATAAAATAGCATACGTCCAATTTATATCTGTACATACATTAGAAACATTTGTACGGAGCAAGATATCTTATCAATTTCCAGTTACACGGACTGGCCATCCTGTTCTATCTGAGAGGAAGTTGTAGTTGCAGTTTCTGAAGTTTCTGGATTGTAGCAGCCTGCACCGTCCGAAGTTTTACATTTCGGCAAACAAACACCCACACTGAGGGAAGAAAGCGGCTGTGCATCTGTTATTCCTGCCATTTACAGAAAGGGAAAATATGTTTTCTGCATTAATCTGGAACAGGAGGTAGCTCCTGCCTCTCTTATAATAGACTCCAGCTCAAAGCATTATGGATAACCTCTAATCTTTCATTTATAACCTAGTACGTATATAGACTATCAGAGAACTACTATAGACTTTCTCCATTCACCGCCGACTCCCACAGATTACTTTCACAATGTTCCTCTCTTCCTGTTAAGCCAATCACCACCGTATAAATTACACAGATAATAATATCAACTTTCCTTTCTACAGACACACTGACAAAATGACCAAGTATTACAACTTTCCATAATACACTCACAAAGTTACATCACGTTACATCAGCTTAGATTATTTTATTAACAAGCTAATAAATAAAACACCAAATAGAGACCAATGACGAAAAACTATAATTCGTACAGGAAGGAACATACGCAATTAATGTAACAAAGCATGCATCCTAGCTAAAAGTCCGAGGACGTAATTAGCAGGAAATCTGGCGCAGAATTATTTACCTTTCGGAATCTACGAGAAAATTGACATTTTTCTCATTTTCGCATGAGAAAAAGTGGAATTCAAAGAATTTTCTGGTTTAAGCACTAATTTAAGATGTTTTCTGGGACTAATTTTACTGTTTAAAAGCAAAATGAGCCATTTCAAGCTATTTTATGATATTTTTCTTGTTTTTCGTCATTCGGTGCAAAAAATGAATGAATAATGCCTTTCGAGAAACTAAAGGTTATTTTGGTAAATATTTTGCCATTTTCAAATATAATATAGAAAATATGAGGAAATGTGTTTGTGGAGTATCCTTGTGAAGGAGTATATATAGGAATGTTTTTCCAGGTCATCCCCCCGAAACTTTGTGGTGTATACGTAGTTGAGTTGGAGAAATGAGCAAACGTGTTTTCCCTAAACCAGTCTGTTTTGCATGATACGTAAATGTGTTTTAAGTATTGCGTAATGTAGTGAATAAAAAAGAGGTTGGCACATGTTGGCCATAGATTGAGTGTATGTTTATACTGTTGAGTAGTCGGAGGAGAAAGTGGGCATAACGTCTGTAGGGCCGCAGGAGTGAAGTATGCAAAGTGTGGCTAAATAGACGAGCGATGTTTTTGCAGCGTCTCGCTCTCTCCACTTGAGCCGACTCTTCAGTTGCATTTAAAATAAAAAGCCGTTTTTGGCCAGGGTGAGTGGGTGGGCTTCATTCCCGTGTCTGCCTACAACAATACCGGGCATGCGATCAAACTCTCTCAACCAAACTCCTTTTTTCTCACTTTTACTACTCAACAGTAAGAAGATATAGGAATGAGGAAAAGGAACCGGGTACATTAGGCTTTTTAGTAGTCCACACGAGACTTTTACAAAGAGCTATGTATCTTTGCTATAGGTAAGTACACTTCATACACACACACTTTCAACTCCTGTCCTGTCCCGTCCCGGCTTCTCTCTTCCCTCTCTCATCCATTTCAAGAAAAGGAATGAAAATCAATAGTAAGAATGGTTATGTTATGTTTCTGTGCTGGGCCACGAAAGGTAGCTTGATACTTATGTACTTACCACGCTTCTTTCCCCTCTATGTTATGTGTTACAGGATTATAAATAAAAAGCCAGTACTTATGTCATCAACTATTATAGTTAGCTCAGACTAAAATATTTGCAAATGTCGAGAGCTCGATTGCTATACCGCAAAATTAATCATTCTTATTATTCTCAACGAATTCAACTTACTGTGGGTTAGGAATAAAATAAGTAACAAGATATAAAGGCTTTTGATTTAGTAGGTTTTGATTTCTTTTCTTTCTTGATCTTTCTTTTTCTATCAATTCCACTTTGGTTCAAGTTGTACGTTTGTGTTATTGTGTTAAAGAGTGAAAGATGAATAAGAGTTTTGCTATACCAGAGCGAGCTATATTGCTAAATATAGGAATTTCTTGAAGGCAAGTTGCTTTAATGAAAATTCCTTTCCATTTCCATTGATTAGTGCAAACTAACGAATTTTAAAAGGACCAAGCCTGTTTAGTACTATGCAAGCATTTGAAATAGTCCGAAATCCAAAAATCATTCCTAATTTGTTCTAATCATAATAAATTGTAATATTAATCGTTGTGGAAGACAATTTGGAAAACGATTATGTGATTTGATCACATACATAATCATACCTCACATAATCATAATGATCTTCAGGTACCTAACCATAAAATTAGAATTTTCGAAACATAAACGTATGAAAGTCCTAGATTAAATATTTTAGTCATTGAGTTTGTAAATCCCTGTGACATACGCACATAGTGAGAGTGAGTATATAAGGGGAGTGTAGGAATGGGATATCTACATTAGGGAAATCCGCAAAAGTAGAAAGTACGAAGAGAGGAGTAGAGAGAGAGAGAGCAAGCGAGTTGTAGGGCTCTATTCTGTCCTAAGGCACGAGACTGGAGAATCCAGTTCCAGTGCAACTATCCGAATCCGGGGTTTCGGTCGATAATTTCTCCTAGGTAACTATGAATGACGTTGAGTAAGCTTCTCTCACTTGGCTCTCCTGCTTTCCTTCGCACGAACTTCATACACACACTCTTTCTCTGCCCCTTTGGCAGCTTTCGCTAAATCCGAGTGAACTGCATCCAGAAAACCCCTGCTCAACTCCACTGCGAACCCGAAGGAACGTAGAGTCACTCTCTTCCCGTGCAAATCTCCTACACAATCTACTTTCTAAATTCACACTATTTTTGATCATTTACTAGTC
The DNA here is from genome assembly GCA_009936455.2 of Tomocerus minor. NCBI lineage: Eukaryota > Metazoa > Arthropoda > Collembola > Entomobryomorpha > Tomoceridae > Tomocerus > Tomocerus minor. The sequence goes on along the minus strand of JAAAYG020007875.1, from coordinate 12,380 downwards.
ATCAACAATCCTCTATCTTCTTACAACAGATCAGTCGCGTCTTGCCTAACTCCAAAACCTTTTCTCCACACGTGAACTCAACTAACTCTGACTTAGTCAACTCACCTCAACAGTGACAACAGAAAAACAGATTAGTAGTTTATTAAGTCCATCTTACCTGGCACACACACTTTGTGCTTCAATAAACAAAAGTTCCTAAGAAATACAACAACTTTAAATTTATTATTATTAAGAGATACATACATCTTTCATCTCTGGATTTCCTCTCTGCATTCCGGATAACTTCATTTCTTGGCCATTTGATAATGTTAAAGTAAGTTCTAATTCTCCGTATTTTTACACTAAACCCGGATTAGCAACATTCTACTTTATCACACACAGTAATAAACCAATTTCCTAGCTAATCCAGTTTTATATAATGCTACTTAAATCCCTACTCGTTTTTAATACATGAAAATATCTCTTCTATACTGGAGCTTTATCGTAAACTCATTATCTACGTCCTCAACTCAATTACTTAGTGGTAGTGTGGGAATTAAATGCTTCAACATCCACTGTGCACCTGGTCACATCTCAATTTCAACTCTCCTCAGCCTAGCAAATCTTTTAACACATCTTCCAAAGGTACATTTTCTAATTCCTAATTTCTACAGGAAACCAACTTTCGGAGATGAACATCATTACATTATGACAGGAGAGGGAAAATAACCCATCATTATTCGAGTCAAATAGCGAGTGCTTTATGAATCGTAGACAGAAATATCTTTTCAATCTTCCATGGAAATCCACATTTTCCCAGTTTAGCTTTCGACCATGACTGAGATAAGCCGCATTGTCATAGCCAAAGTTAAACATTGACGTTGATTCACGACCCCTTTCCAATAATATCAATATAAGGACTGGAATAAAAATGTTATAATGTATAGCTATGTTCTATTTTAAGAATACTGGAAACATATCCGTTGTACAATCTTGTTTTCTCTGAATCTGAATGTCATTAGTATAATATAATATCTATTTGAATTTAGACGATTGCTTTAGTAATTAGGTATTTGTCGGTTTTTGATAGGGCATTGAGACATTGGGAAATGACATTATATCTATCCTGCAATGAGGAAACTAAATATATTGAATATTAAAACTACTTTGCGCCCTTAGGATATCAAATACCTACTTGCATCATAAAAAACCTCTACTGCTTAATTATTAGATAAATCGAAATTCCAAGATCCAGCAACACGTAATCATAATTTTTAAATAATTTTTTGATACCATTGTACCTACTAAAAAAATTGACTTTAGCTATTGATTAGCATAACTTTCTCTGTCCGTTTAGTAGCAAAGGTCATCGTTGTCATTTAAGCAAACGCTAAAGGCAAAAGTGATTGATGGGGCCAATTATGGTAATTGTATGATGAGAAATGAAAGCAGCTTGACATGGAATGCCTACCTAAAATGCTATAATACTCCGTGAACTAGCATTTTTGTCCAGTGCATAAAATTTTTTCATAAATTATATAGTTAGGGACAAGTAGGAAAGGCTATTGCTCAAATCAAAACTAATAATCACAAATGCCATAACGCAAAGTGGTGAGTAGAATGTTGAATCTTGAAAATTAGTAGCTAATTCTGCATTGCAGTGTCGTATTGGTCTTTTTCCATTGTTCGAGGCTGAGAGTTGCATCCTGGAGATATGTAACAGCTAGGTAGTGCTAGAAATTTGAGTCTTTATGCTGGATAGAAAGGATAGAAGTTTAACAATGAGTGGGCTAGGTCGGTTCCATAATGTTACAGACACTTTTTCCTGACCTGAGCGAGGAGTATATATCGAGAGACAACTGTTATCTCCTACTAGGACATCATCTGTAAGGGTAAATATAGGGAATATGGCTGTGGTGGGAGTTGGGACTGAGGAAAGCAGGTAATAATTGCTAATGTCCCATAGTTTCCCAGAAGTTTTCTATAGCATGGCTCTGTTTGTACTCTGACCTGATTAAATATGGCAGTTATACAGCAATGGTAGATACCATTTGGAATTTAACTTAATTACGAATTGTGCAATGGTCAAATTAAACGTTGTACAGATCAATAGAGGAGATTAATAGGAATTCATCTTTGGCATTGGCACAGTTTCCTTCACTCACTAACACGATAATGACATCAAAGCCTTGATACATCACATGCTAGCGTTAGCTAACGCTATGCTTACGCTAGAACTATTTCTTGGTATATTATATGAACAAAGAAATTATAAACAATCATATTTGCAACATGGATAGTGTAATAATATAACCTAAATGCTCTTGTAAGAATTTGTGGCAATGAACGTTCATGTATCTATCATCAAAGCTAAATAAATAGGCTATTCTCTGTTAATCTACACATTCGCTTTGCTTGCTAAGCCATTAATGTAAAAGTAATTTCCATTCAATTTTAGACTGATAGAGAGTAATTTGATAGCTGACACGATGACTTGATGACTAGCAGCATCCTTTTCCAGGAATTACATATCATCCGCTTTGCTGTACTTTGTTATTTTAGCTTCACTTGCTAAATGTTAAATGCGAACTGTAGTCCTGATACAGGCTTTAATTAACTATCATCACAAAATCCACGTGTTATTTCCCATCCAAGACTTTCTCAACTAAAAATAAACATGTTTCTAAACAGAGATGAAAGATTTTCGAATATAGACTTTGTTACACTTTTGAAATAGATATCACTGTATTCTTAAGATATTTATCATGCAAATAATAGCTCATCATTTCTTATTATTATTAGTCAAGATAAAAATGTACATGCGGAGAAAAGGGGAAATATAATACTGTGCAAGAGAGAAAAGCATATAATTATAGATAACGCAAGACTGGATAATTATAATAAGTACAGTAAATAATGACAGTGTCTGCCTCTCAGTTTCAACGATAAGAAAGTATATTGAAGTATAATGAGATAAAAATAAATGTTGAGCTCCGTGACGTAAACATGCAAGAGTTTTTGGACTCTAATTAACTTATTATGGGAACTGTCCTATTATTATTGTCTTAGTTCAAAGGAAAGCAAACTGTTTTGCTCATTGAATGGCCTTTCAAGCCCTTTCAACTATTTTGATTGTCATCCTTTGCTATTTCACAGATCAAAGTCGCAATAAGCTGATCATTACTTTATTAAATTATTTGTTTGCAATTGTGTCTCTGTTTTCTGAAATTATATACTCAAAGACACACTTCACTGATGATCACAGCGCAAATTAAATCTACGCAACTGCATGAGTACACTAAAAGTGTGAACTTTCTCTTTCCTAATACAAATTCCATGTGAAAGCAAATACATGTGAAGCTTTCACCGAATTTCGTCGGCACTTAATCGATGTAAAAGCTCTCCCTTGTTAGTAAGTTGACTCATCCAGAATTACAAAATTACAACTACGTATGACGAAACACTTTTGTTTCCACTTTATTTTAAGCTTTTGCAGACAACCATCCTTAAATTACAATGTAACCATTATTTCTATATTTATTATTGAATGTTGGAGTTTAAATTTAAGTTGTGACGAAATAACATTTTCCTTTCTCGTCATTTCACCGAAATAAACAAGGGAGGAACCGAGACTTTTTATTGACATTTGTATATTTGTATTCTTTACTATTTCAAAATCTTTTGTTTCTAAATTTAGACTTGAGACAGTGCAGCAATAAATATTTATTATAATAATTCACCTCTATCGATTTCCAGTATGTTTTTCGCTTCAATATTTAATAATGTGTGTTCTTTCCCGAATTACATGTTTTCAACTTTCTTTTGCTGACATTGACTTTAATGCTACTTGGAATTTAAATGAATGAAATGAAGTATGAAAGTGAAAACACGAGCATTTTAGAGTTTGTTTTTCCAATAACTTACTGCTACATAGGCCCTCATTTTTACTGCGCCTTTTCTCTTGCTCGTCAATGGAGTAAATAATGTAGCTGCTCCGTATTCCTTTAATGAAATTGCTGAGTTACAAATATAAGTAGTCCAAGAAAGCTTATACAGAAAGAGAGAAATATTAAGCAAATTGCCTTTTATAAGTAGGATCTTTTATGCGAGCTTCTGCTTTTCACGTTCCGTACACATGACTCTGCACTTAATTATTTATTCACTGTACGTAGAATGCCGTCCTTTTCTCCGTCCGTCTCCGTCTTGTCTACGTTCTAGAATGAGTTTCATTTAAGTAGGCTTTAGGAAATCTTGAATATATCATTAATTATTTATTGTTGGCATTAATTATCAATTTTTGTTTTCACTGCCTTGAGTTATATTATATTAATATGCGCTTACGTAGAATGGAATTCATAATGTTCAATGTAAATCGTAATGTAATGAATATGCAATGGTCGTAATAGTATTTATCTTCATGCTTGTTGACTTCTTACTGCTGGGCACATCTATTTTTAAATGTCATTGTCCGTAATATCAATTTTGTCACGCAAAGCAGCGTTGACACTATATTTTAGGTTAAAGTTCAAATAACCTCTCATCTCTTCACAATTTTGAATGGTTGTCAGTATAAGTCGGTGTTATTAATCCAATCTTTGAATTATATATTATGTTTTACGTAAACTAAACTGAAGAAATGTATAAACATGTAGTATTCGTCACTAGCAGTATAGATAGACACAATTATCATATAAAAGGGAGTTCTTTTACGTGTAAAAGAGTGTGTGACAGTCAGCTACCATTATTGTGTCAAAAAGGAAATGAAGGAAATCTTATTAATTATTGATATTGACATTTACAGTTGTGTCCTCTGTGAGTGCTGGAATTACCAAATGCTAGTGAAAGCAAAGGTGAAAGTTTATAAAGTCCTTGTAGGAGAAAGTAAAAACCTCATATTTTCATTTTTATGTGTGTATTATTGCACTATGAGTCCAATTAGCATTTTCAAATCGTTACACTGTTAAATGTAGAGTACATCGTTAAAAGAGTAAAAGACAAGGTAAAATCCTTAAATTAACTGTAGACATGCAATGTATTTTATTTGTGATTATTAGGTAGATAGGGATAACCTACTATATGTCGTAACGGTAGATTAGTTATTCAAAATGTTAATCTGGAAACTTAGTAGATAATTTAGGATTAGTGCTGAGAACGGCGGGGCAAAGTTTTAGTGAGTAGGAACTGTACTATGGGCATAATTAATTGAGGGTGCTAAGTTATGCGCATAGAGGAGGGGGACATAAACTGGTTATAATCAGTAACTGTTCCCTGCACGTGTTAAGCAGTTCTGTTTCTGTGTGTAGTTTATTTTAGGTGTCGGAGTTGAGTGCAACACATGTAGTTCCCTTCTGAACCTGATTACCTTTAATGCCCATGCATCAAAATATCTAAAAGTGCTTTCCGCCTGAATAGCTTCGCTATTTGCCCTACTCATTCACTTTGAATAGGAAAAGTTTGCGCTAAATTTATGGCATGTTCCTATTTATTTTCTGTAGATCCGCAGTGCCTTGAGTGCCTCTGCACTCTCGTAGTTAGTCAACAGTTAAAACTAAAGTTTGTTGGTCTCGTGTCTCCGTAATATCATTCCGTGTGAGATGGTATTAGCGATAAAATTTTCAAACCACCCAGGGAACAAACACAAACAGCTCAACTAACAATAGCTCTCCTTTTCACAGCAGTTAGACTTATAATTGGAGCATTGTATATTGATACATTCATATCCGACTGGCTCACAACTGCCCCATTCCCTTTCTCTCCTCTAGGAAGTCATACACGACGACACAAGGACAACGACGACAGTTCCTTAACAGATACACATAGTAACATATACAGGGGGATTTTATTAATAGTCTTTCATACAGTTAAATATGTATGAAGATTTATCTTTCAACTTCACATGAAAACCCTTGATATCCCTTTTGGTAGCACATTGAAAACTTTTTTGTACCATTTCAACATACATACATCTGTAACACCTTACTAAACTATTTTTCAGGCTCCAAAATTCTTTCTATCTTTTCTAGCCTACTGAAAAACTATGATTTTCCCATTTTATAACAAATTGAACCCATTTTCTCTACATTTATACGTCAAAGTCATGAATGACCTTTTAGAACATTTATAAAGCATGAAATGCATTTTCCACCAATTTTCTACCACGCGAAATATTTCCTCTCTATTTCTGATGCATGAGAAACATTTTCGTGTCATTTCTGCCACATTAATTCCTTAAATTAATTTTGTTCATAAAATTCTCTACTTGTGCATGACAAGGTTTTCGCTGAGTTTCAATTTTTTGGGAATGATTTTCTTGTGTGCTGGACTGCTGGATTGCGAAAAGATAGAATTAGGAAATGATAGTGAACCTGCTAAGAACATCACCCTGTAGTGGTATCACTGACTTTGCGATGACAAAAATACTAGACAGAAGCTGTATAAACTGCTAGGAGATATATAATAGATATACGAACAGTTTTAATATTATAGTTTCTATATCTGGGAGAACATGTTCTACTACAATTGACGGGATGCTAACTATCCTTGTCTGCATTCTGCATTGCTGCTGGCTTTAGAATTTTCTATTCTGCGTGCTGAGGAACGTGGGATTTTGAGCCTTAGCTGAACTAGAGTTAGGAGGAGCACAAAGCAAAACTCTTTCGATATGTGAAATTACGAATGAAAATTGTGAGTATATATATGTATATATGTACGTAGGAATGAACAATCGATTGAGAAAGTCCTTGACAAGTACCATTCCATTTCATAGACTATAAGTATAATAAAAAGAAAACTTAGTGCAGTGGGGAGGGAGTTGGTAGGCAGTCCTTAAGCATTAAACTTAAACTCTCTCTATAAAGAGGACTTCGTGTATGGCATGCCTCAACTTTACACTTAGATTTTACAACTGCATCTTTCCTCCGAAAGTCCACCTCTAGCCGGGTGCCTGTAGAGTAGCTATCCTATCATTCCGATTCACACAGGCTCAACCACACCAAATCATGCCAACCTTCAACATTCAACTTTAAGAAAGGACTATGAGAATATAATTCTCTCCTACATCCTACTCATTCTACTTTCTCCCTTCTAAGCTCTTTGTTCTTTTAATACTAAAGTCGCTTAGTACGTGTGTATAGACATCATCCTATTAAGACAATTTCACCGGAATGTGCACCGTAAATACACAAATAAGACTACCGACTTTAATTCAAATTTAGGCTAGCTGTCTCTTAGATAGAAACATACAATTCCCTCATCCATTTCTTAATGTAGTAAATATTTATTCAAAAAGTACAAATCAAAATTAATGTGATAATTCTTTCTAGGTATATCCAATATAAGTAATTCTGCTTTACACTTGTACTTTTATGTTTTGATTATGTTTGTGGAAAACTACAGGGGAGACATAGGTACCAAATTTTTCTTGAGACAGATTCTAATATCAGAGAAAAATTGAGTGGAAAATGTCATTAAAATATACGGTTTGTATGGCTGATGAATAAATAGCCGAATTTTTGTTATATTTTATTAATTTGGAAGATTTTTTCAGAAATAGTGATTATAGTTGGTAGTGAGAGCGAGTATTCTGTTTAGGAATTTACGGTATGTGCAAGGATTTTGTATTATATCTGCTGGAAAGCATCCACTCCGGATATAGCTGGTGTGCTGATGCGAAACGAATACAAAGTTTTTGCGGGTGGGAAATAAAGTGAGGCTGGGAGGCAGTTGATACGGCAGTGGAAAAGGAGAGAGAGAGAGAGAGGAGGGAAAACAGGAGCAAATTGATGCTGAAAACTTGGTCGTAATTCGTAGAGTTGAAGTAGTACTGTGTAAGCATTATCCAATATCTACTTTCTCTGCTCCTTTCTCTTTGCCTTGATTTCCTGTTGCCGACGCTGATCTGATGCTCTTTTTCCTTTCTCCATGAAACGTCACTGCCTCGCACATATTACTTCGCATAACGGAACATAAAAGGAATAATAATATATCTATAGAGGGGGAAATCCTTTATTTCCCGCACATATCTCTATGAATATAGTATAGTCCTTTAGTGCCGGTTGACTGGCGATAAGATGCGGACGAAAGGAGTTGTAGCTTTTCTCCTATACAGAATGGCAGAACACATGGAATATAATAACATATATTGCAAGATCACACTATCCCGTTCCAATGCCAAATTAGCAATGGCATTTTGCCATTGCCATTATTATGATCTGAATCCTTTTCTCCAGAAGGTCACACCACACATACCACACGGAGCTCAACGTACAGTTGTCTTTTCCTTTATTGCTTACTTACACATTCTAACCATGATCCTTCCAGCTAGAACACAAAACTCTCTCCATCCAATCTTTCCACACACAAATATAATAATGTATACCCAACTCAAATCTCCTCCGCATTTCCTCTCCGTCTCTATGCACTCCTTAACGAGAAATCCTCATTTATAAGCCACGCAGATACACAATAATCAAACGGAAAAACTTACACCACAGAGTAACTTGAGTAACATATTTTATGGAGACTACATCAAACGAAATGCCGATAGCCATATGCCACAGTTCAACACAAATTCAGCATCCATGTGTACCAGGGCCATTTGTCAGTCAGGCCAAGTCATT